>SEYY01023876.1:55000-56742 GCA_009176605.1 Armadillidium nasatum
AAAAAAAAAAAAAAAAGTAATAATAAATAATAAATATAGTATAATAAAATATTAATTACCTTATTTATTATTATTTCTTATAAAGTATTTTATTAGTATTAATTTTTTATATAAAAAGGACGAAAAAAGCAACTGATAAAACCATTAACTTGCATTTAAATTAAAAAATTTAAATTAAATTTAAAAAAAAAAAAAAAAAAAAAAAAAAAAAAAAAAAAATTATTAATTAATTAATAATTATTTTTTTTTTTTTTTAATTTTTTAATTTATTTCTAAATGTTTTAAAATTTATTTACACTTCTATTTTTTATCAAAACACAATAAAATTTCAAAATTTTTTTTAATTTTATTTCCTTTCGTTTTCAAAACGTCATAAAAAAAGTTAATAAAAAAATATGGATTTCTCATTAAAAAAAAAAAAAAAAAACAAAAAAAAAGTTTTTTTTTTTTTTTTTTTTTTTTTTTTTTTTTTTTTTTTTATTTTTTTAATTATATTAAATAATATTAAATAAAAAATATAAATAAAACAAAAAAATAATAATAATAATATATAATAATAATAATAATAATAATATAATAATAATAATATATAATATATAATCGATTTTATTTATTTACATTAAAAATTAAAAAATTAACGAGCTAATAAATATGTATTGTTAAAGTTTTTTTGAATTCCTTATGTGATAAGTCTTAATTCAAACGTCGCTCTTTGAAGGTCTTGGTGACTAATGTGATTGAATAAAATTGTTTGGACTAATAAATAAATAATATTTTTTGAAACTTCATTAAAATAAATAATATTTTGGACTAATAAATAAATAATTTTTGGATAATAATAAATAAATAATTTTTTTGGACTAATAAATAAATAATATTTTGGAAAAATAAGTAAATAATATTTTTGGACTAAATAAGATACCACCTGATAATTCTGCCGGTATTATTTGGGGTTCTTTCTTCGACAGAGAGGTAAAAAATACTGTATTGTAGAAAGTCTGTAAAAGTAAAAGTAAAAGTAAAAGTAAAAAAATTTCTTTAAAATGTTTTTAATGAAAAAAAAAAAAGTTTTTTTTTTTTTTTTTTTTTAAGTTCGCATACATTTTACGGGCCTTGCCTATTCGAAAGAAAATTTTCTAGTAGTTTACTAGATCCATGTGGATCGAACCAGCGCCTTCAAGCATTCTACCGTTATGCCACTGTAGCGGCATTTAGAGGGAGTTTAAAAAACGAGATATCTACCTGGAGAGTCTTAAATTTGCAGTTATCTTGAGGACGACGAGAGACTCGATCATGAATGACGAGAAAGAACCCAGTAGAGGAAATTTGTTTATTTCTGAAATATAACGCCTGAAATAAAGCAACATGATTGGAAATCCGTTTATATACGGTCCTTCCTAAATATACAGACCATGGTCTTGAAAATAGTCCTTCTTGAAAATATAGGTCATGGTCTTGAAAATAGTCCTTCTTGAAAATACAGTTCATAGTTTTGAAAATAGTCCTTCTTGAAAGTACAGTTCATGGTCGAAACTTGTTTCTCATGTAATAAGAATTCAGAGGGACTGTTGCATTTGTATCTAAATCACAAATAATTCTACAACAGAATTAGTAATTATTTTAAAAAAATTTGGAAATGTAAATTCAAACGCATACTAATAATTCAAACTATAATAATATTTCTAAATTTTGACACGTATATGCCAACTTATTTTTAAATTTCTTTCTATATGGCATTTTCT
>SEYY01023877.1:0-2500 GCA_009176605.1 Armadillidium nasatum
ACAAGGGTCTCATCCACCCTTTATGGAATACTGTACTTCATATCTGATGAGGCTCAGGTTTCACCTGTCATTTGGATAGGGTTGAGCCAAAGGTTGAAAGACTTATAAATTGTTCCGCTCTTTCTTATTCATTTGACCCTTTATTTTTGCGAAGTGACGTTAGTGCCTTGTCTCTTTTCTTTAGGTACAACAGCTGCAAATGTTCGAGGGAACTGTTCACTCGTATAACTTCGCCTTTACGACGGCCTCGTAGCGCAAGGAGTGCTTTGTCCACACATAAATTTTGTGTGAACATTGGCAGTCCACACTTGTCCGCTGTCATACCCAACACATTCCTACCACATTTGTTATGTAGAATTCTCTCATTATTTTTGGAATTTAATCTCAATTACTTTAAAGATCACGTCTGTTCTCACCAGCGAAATTTGCGTTATGTGGAACTTGTAAGATTTTTCGAATTCTCTTATTGATCTAACAACATATCCTTGAATAGAGTTCTGCCTGTGAATGGTAGTAATGTGTAATGCATATATATATATATATATATATATATATATATATATATATATATATATATATATATATATATATATATATATATATATATATATATATAATATATATATATATATTATATATATATATATATATATATATATATATATATATATATATATATTATATATATATATATAAGACATATGGCTATTATTAATGTTTATAGAGTGTCAAATATATATATATATATATATATATATATATATATATATATATATATATATATATATATATATATATATATATATATATATATATATATATATATATATATGAATTTACGGCTTTTACATAAAGAAATGTAAACATCTGCGTTCGCGGACATGAAAAAATAGATATCCTCATCCGCGGATATTAAAAATTTGACATCTGATACATTATATATATATATATATATATATATATATATATATATATATATATATATATATATATATATATATATATATATATATATATATATATATATATATATATATATATATATATATATATATATATATATATATATATATATATATATATATATATATATATATATATATATATATATATATATATATATATATATATATATATATATATATATATATATATATATATATATATATTATAGTTTGTGTGTGTGTGTGTGTTTGATTTTTTAAAAATTAAAAAGATTTTAACGGTTTTGCTACGTTTGGGTTTCGAGTGAAAGAAATTCCAATTTAGGTTTTAGAATGGTCCTGAGTCCGGAATTTGGGGTCCGGAGTCCCAAGTTCAGAGTCCGGAATTTTAGCTGGTCCGGAGTTCGGAGTCCAATATTTTATCTGGTCCTTAATATACATATCAGCTATAAGAGACGGTAACAGTGTTTTGATTTGGTTGAGGAATGAGAATGTTGATTTGCAACAGAGAAAAATTGAGAAAAAGGAAAAAAATTCGTCGACAATTGTTCGGAAGGTGTGGGTATTATTCTGTTGCAGTTTACCAAACTTCATTGAGATATTAGACTCATATTTATTCAAAAGTAAGAATGAAAATAATATCTAGTTAAATACAAAATGTTTTCAACACTTAAAAAAGACAATAAAGCCGCGCTTAAAAGGTATTGAAAGGCAGCATTTAATGGGTAAGATACCAATACTTTATGGGTAGGAAGGCCACACTTAATAGGTAAAGAGCCCACCCTTAAAGAATAAGAAGGTCACCTTTAAAAGGTAATACCGCCACACCGACCACACTTAAAGGGTAAAAATATATCATGTTTTGGTTGGTTCGACCACAGATAAGACAAGTATATATATATATATATATATATATATATATATATATATATATATATATATATATATATATATATATATATATATATATATATATATATATATATATATATATATATATATATATATATATATATATATATATATATATATATATATATATATATATATATATATATATATATATATATATATATATATATATATATATATATATATATATATATATATATATATATATATATATATATATATATATATATATATATTATAATGTAATAAAATTCTAAACCTTAAGATTTTATTGCTCAGCCCATAAACTTTGTAAATAAAATATAAATATATTTTTTGTTCGTTCTACAAATTTCGAAATTCGAAATTGCAACACATAAATCCATAGAGTAAAATATATATATTTTTTTTTTTTTCTATTTTTCATTATCGTGATTGTTCTTATATAACAACACAGCAACACAACACACTATATATATATATATATATATATAATATATATATATATATATATATATATATATATATATATATATATATATATATATATATATATATATATATATATATATATATATATATATATATATATATATATATATATATATATATATATATATATATATATATATATATATATATATATATATATATATATATATATA
>SEYY01023877.1:7500-15000 GCA_009176605.1 Armadillidium nasatum
GGTCTCTGCTTGATTCAGTTTCGGTATGATCGCACTTTACAACTTCAAGTCTTGGTTCTTTTCTGTTTCGGAATGATCGCACTTTACATTTTCAGGACTCGGTTTGGTTCAGTTTCGGTAAGATCGCACTTTATAATTTCAGGTCTCTGCTTGATTCAGTTTCGGTATGATCGCACTTTACAACTTCAAGTCTTGGTTCTTTTCTGTTTCGGAATGATCGCACTTTACATTTTCAGGTCTCGGTTTGGTTCAGTTTCGGTAAGATCGCACTTTACAATTTCAGTTCTAGGTTCGGTTCAGTTCCAAGTGAACATTTCAAAAGGGTTCGCGCTATAATGTGAAAATATATGACTGACGGTGCAGTGCGATGTTGGTGCATGACATCTTGGTAATATGACGTGCTTTGCGGAAAGTTACACTGTTCGGCCAACTCTACTTGATGGAGATCTTTATTTTAGAAATCGTCTTTAAGTTCACACGCATCTGATGAAGGTGTTACAATAAATGACCTTGTGATGTTTGAATAAGTTATTTTTTATTTATTGCATTATTCAATTTTTTGGTTTAGATTTGTAGGTTCAGATGTAAATAATATTTTTTCCTCCTTGCTAATATAATAGGAAAATTTAAGAACAATATAGGAGAAAATATTATGCTATATTGTTAAAAATTTCATCTGTATATCAATTATCGATTGTACTTTATTACCACTCACAGATCAGAGGCAATAGCAAGTCTTCCGCCATTGGCAGATATTACTCTGCCAATGCATAAGCCTACTCTTGAAGTAATAAAACCTTCCGAGTATATATATATATATATATATATATATATATATATATATATATATATATATATATATATAGTTTATGCTTACAATACGTCTTTCTATGAAACACATTCCGAAATAATTTTGAAGGACTGACTCTAATAATTTATAATATAATTTAATTTCCAAATTAATAATTCTAATTGATTTATTTTTTAATCTTAAGCAGTTACCACTCATGGGTCGGGGGTACTGAGGAGGAGCCCTCTTAGACAAACCCACTCTGCCATGCATTTAAATGATATATTTTTAAAATACAAAAAAAACAATTCCAGTACGACAATACGTTTTCCAATCAATTTAATATACAATTGAAGAATGATTTTTTTCCTACCATTTCATTATTTGTTTTATTTTAACGACTCACAAAGGATTAAAATATATTATTTACATCATATCCTACAAAGTTTGAAAAAAAAATATCTGTTATTTAAGACGATAAAGCTTAAATAGTGTGAAGAATGAAAATATATAAAATTAAAATTTGGATAAAATTTGATAATTATTTTGATTTTTTTTTTTTTTTAATTTACATGAATTAAATTAATTAAATTTTCTTTAATTTAATTTACATTTAATTTTAATTTTTAATTTAATATAAAGGACAAGTTACGGTGTTGCCATGCAATTATTAAACCTAAAAGTTTACTGGTTCAATAGTATACGATCTACAAATCTGGTTGTAGTCTACGTACCAAAGCTACCATATATATGATATTTTAATAATTTATAATAAAAATAACACAAGCGTAATAAAAATAACACATACTATTTTAGCGATACTCCAATTTTAAGCTCATACATTTCTCGTATTAATTCCATTTTAGCCTTGTAATTTGATACATGTGTATGAAATGTTCCTAAAGTGAATGTAAACACTTAGAGAGTATGTGTTATTTAATGTGTTAATAATGCAATTATGATAACTGACAAAATAAAGCATGCAAATATACTGATGCTTCTTTAGTATATTCTCGCTACTCACGGTCGGAGGGTTACAGTGGTGGAACACTTCGAAAACATGTGTTCGTTTGTCTCAGATTCATAGAGTAAGCAAAAATATAGACAGTAGACTTTAGAATAGTGTTCCCCATCAGGGGTTCATATGGACCCCCAGGGAACCTGAACCACAGTAGCTTTGAGGAGGTTCTCATGAAAACAATGTTTATTTAATTTAGGAATATAACAAATGAGTAATTAAAGGTCCATGTTCGTAAAGTTAGGACTCAGAGGGTCCACAAGCTAAACAAGGTTGGAAAACCCTTCTATAGAAGCATCAGTTTAGTTGCTTTCTTTATTTGTATTAATAATGCGTTAAATAACACATACTCTCTAAGTGTTACATCCCAAGCAAAGCAAGGTTGGAAAACCCTTCTATAGAAGCATCAGTTTAGTTGCTTTCTTTATTTGTATTAACAATGCGTTAAATAACACATACTCTCTAAGTGTTACATCCCAAGCAAAACAAGGTTGGAAAACCCTTCTATAGAAGCATCAGTTTAGTTGCTTCCTTTATTTGTATTAATAATGCGTTAAATAACACATACTCTTTAAGTGTTACATCCCAAGCAAAGCAAGGTTGGAAAACCCTTCTATAGAAGCATCAGTTAAGTTGCTTCCTTTATTTGTATTAATAATGCGTTAAATAACACATACTCTCTAAGTGTTATATCCCAAGCAAAGCAAGGTTGCAAAACCCTTCTATAGAAGCATCAGTTTAGTTGCTTTCTTTATTTGGTCAGTTATCACCATTGTATTAATAATGCGTTAAATAACACATACTCTCTAAGTGTTACATCCCAAGCAAAACAAGGTTGGAAAACCCTTCTATAGAAGCATCAGTTTAGTTGCTTTCTTTATTTGGTCAGTTATCACCATTGTATTAATAATGCGTTAAATAACACATACTCTCTAAGTGTTACATCCCAAGCAAAGCAAGGTTGGGAATCCCTGCTATTGAAGCATTAGTTTAGTTGCTTTCTTTATTTTGTCAGTTATCACCATTGAATAACTAACGCATTAAATAACACATACTCTCTAAGTGTTACATCCCCCAAAAAAAACAAAGTTGGAAACCCCTGCTATAGAAGCACCAGTTTATTTGTTTGCTTTATTTGGTCAGTTATCACCATTGTATTAGTAACGCATTAAATAACACATACTCACTAAGTGTTACATCCACTTCAGGGAAATTTCATACACACGTATCACATTACAAGGTTAAAATGGAAATAATACGAGAATGGTATGAGCTTAAAACTGGAGCATCGCTGAAATAGTATGTGTTATTTTTATGCGTTAATATCATATTGATGACTATGGACAAAAATAAGCGATTCAACCTTCTTCTGCAGAGAATTTAATTCTTTTTAAAATTCTACAACTAACTTTCAGAATGCAGAACCAATATGTTATTAATGCATTAAAAATTCATAATATTTAAGTCCACTGCATTTTAAGGGCATGAAATATGCGTAAACAGACACCCCTAATTATAAAGTTAAAACTGAAATAATGTGAGTATAGAATGCGTTCATAATTTAAATAACGGATACAAGTTATGTGTTAATTAACGCATAATAGCACATTAGTGACTGTTGACAAAATAATTTTAAAAGTTCAATTATAAAAATAATATTTTAATATTTTTAGGTAAAATGTAAGTAAAATATTTTAATTTTGTTTCATGTTATACCCCCACTCAAGGACAGAGCCCTTTTGAAGGAGGGAGAATAATTAAAAGATAAAAGAAAACCCCCCCAGCCCCGAACCTAACGTATATCCCTCAGGTTGGGAGCAGACAAAGGATTTAAAGAGAGATAAGTTAAATTAGTTAAAGAAGATCAAGAAGGAGAAGATCAAGAATGAAATGATTAAGGACAAGAATAATAAGATCAAGAAGAAGTTCAAGAAAAAGAATATCAAGAAAGAGAAGATCAGGATCACTAAGACGAAGATCAAGAAAAACAACAACAAATAAAGAAATAATTAAGAGTTGAAGATTTAATACAAATGAAAAACCATAAACCAAATTAAAAAAAATATTAATTAAAAAATTAAATTTAATTTAATAAAATTAAATAAAAATTAAAAATTAAAATTAAAAATAAAATTAAGAAAATTAAAATAGTAAACATCAAAATAGAAAAATCAATAGAATAAACAAAAAAATAAAATAAAATAAATAAAAATAAATAAAACAAAAAAATCAATAGATTAAACAAAAAAAATAAAAATAAATAAAAATAAACTAAATAAAATAAAAAATAATAAAAAAATAAAATAAATAAAAATAAAATAAATAAAATAAAAAATAATAAAAAAATAAAATAAAATAAATAAAAGTGAATAATTCAATAAAGTCCAAAAAACGAAGATTTTCCGCCTCAAGAAATTGATTACTGAAGAGTATACATTAATTTTAAACGCTTCGCAAATTTTAAACTCTACTTTTTAAAGCATAAAATATATATATATATATATATATATATATATATATATATATATATATATATATATATATATATATATATATATATATATATATATATATATATATATATATATATATATATATATATATATATATATATATATATATATATATATATATATATATATATATATATATATATATATATATATATATATATATATATATATATATATATATATATATATATATATATATATATATATATATATATATATATATATATATATATATATATATATATATATATATATATATATATATATATATATATATATTAGTGATGGATCGGATGTCATATTTTCGAATTTGCGGATGCGGATGCGGATGCGAATGCGGATGCGGATGTTGAATTTTCGAAAAGTGCGGATGCGGATGCGGATGCGGATGTTGAATTTTTGAAAGTGCGGATGCGGATGTGGATATAATTTGTTGAATTTTCGAAAGTGCGGATGCGGATGCGGATGCGGATGTTGAATTTTCGAAAATGCGGATGCGGATGCGGATAATATTTTGCGGATGCGATGTAAATTTTAATAGGATATATGCGGATGCGGATGCGGATGCGGATGTTATATATATATATATATATATATATATATATATATATATATATATATATATATATATATATATATATATATATATATATATATATATATATATATATATATATATATATATATATATATATATATATATATATATATATATATCACCTTTCCCACTTTCGTGAGGTGGTGCCCGCCACAATTCCCTTACAAACATAACTATTCTTACCTTTCAACGCTTTCACCACCTCCCTCCATCTCTGTCTCCACAAATCTTCTACCCTCGTCTAAACTCAAATTCCTTCCATCAAAATCACTCTCACTCCATCCATCCATCTCCACTTCGGCCTTCCCCTCCCCTACCCTTCCCCTATCTACATCGGATCTACGTACCTTGCCAACCATTCTGTTCTCTTTCATTCTTCACATATGTCCAAACCATTTTAGCACATCCTCCTCCTCTCTATCAATTACACCCTTCTTCCATTTACACATCTCCCTTATTCTTTCATTTCTAATCCTATCAATCCTTCTCAATTTATATATCGCTCTCAAATCTTTCATCTTAAAGATATTGAAACTTTTTCTCGACCGAGCACTTATCGTCTATGTTTCACACACATACAATACAGAAGGTGAACACATACATTCAAACATTCTTATCTTTATTTCTTTCGAAATTTTTCCTTTCTTCCATACTTTTCTTAGGCCCCCCAATACTTTCATTCCTTCTACCACTCTGTTCTTTATTCCTTTTTCCGTCCCACCCTTACCTTCCACCCAACATTACTAGATATTTGAATTCATTCACCTCCTCAAGTTTCCATTCTCACACTTCTACAAACCAATTCCTCCCTCCACATTTCCTCATCCCCACCTCCAATCCTCATAACTTTATTCTTCCCTGGATTGAATTTCAATCTGTGTTTGCACATTTCCCTTGTTTGCACAAGTATTCTCATCTTTTCTCCAGATTCTGCCACCAACACATGCCGCATCATCTGCAAAAAGTAAAACATTCACTTCACATTCACCCTCCATATTTCTCAACGTAATACTCTTCCCTTCTCTCTCCATTTTTCTAAGTAAACCATTCATCAATAGATTAAATAACATGGAGATATTACACACCCCTGTCTCAATCCCACTCCTATGCTAAACCAATCCGATAGTTCTCTCTTCACCCTCACTCTTGATCTACAATTCATATATATATATATATATATATATATATATATATATATATATATATATATATATATATATATATATATATATATATATATATATATATATATATATATATATAGTGATGGATCGGATGTCATATTTTCGAATTTGCGGATGCGGATGCGGATGCGAATTTCGAATTTTGAAAGTGCGGATGCGGATTTTCGGATGCGGATGTTGAATTTTTGAAAGTGCGGATGCGGATGCGGATGCGGATGTTGAATTTCGAAAGTGCGGATGCGGATGCGGATGCGGATGTTGATTTTTTGCGGATGCGGATGCGGATGCGGATATTTTCGAAATATCGGATGCGGATGATATTTTGATTGCGGATGCGGATATAAATATATATATATATATATATATATATATATATATATATATTATATATATATATATATATATATATATATATATATATATATATATATATATATATATATATATATATATATATATATATATATATATTATATATATATATATATATATATATATATATATATATATATATATATATATATATATATATATATATATATATATATATATATATATATATATATATATATATTAGTATATATATATATATATATATATATATATATATATATATATATATATATATATATATATATATATATATATATATATATATATATATATATATATATATATATGTATGCTCTATACAAGCATGAATTATGCCCCTATTCATTAAAAGCAATTTCAGTAGTGTCTACCCATTAGTTATCCTTGAGTGATTTCTACCTATCAGTCTGACTTTAGTTTACATTAGTCTACCATTAGTCTACCATTAGTCTACCCAGTCCCTTTGACAAAAGAAAAGATATTATAGCTATTTAGAAGATAGATGAAGAAACCGAGTTTTTGAGGTATTGAAGATAACCATATTTCTATTAATAAGATGAGAATGTTCAAAAAAGTCAGCTGATCCAAGGCTGCTCCTTAAGAATAAGCTCTTTGAGGTTGAGAGTGAATTCTTTCAAATTGAATTGAGTAATAGATGATATAATCGTCCTAGTAGGAGAGTTTAGATGATGAATTGATATATATATATATATGTATATATATATATATATATATATATATATATATATATATATATATATATATATATATATATATATATATATATATATATATATAATATATATATTATATATATAATTCCAACATGAATTTTAAATTTCGTTTTTAGGAAGGGAAAAAATAAAAAAAAAATAAAATAAAATAAAATAAAAAAATAAATAAATAAATAAAAATAAATATCTTGAGATCTAGATTACGATTTCTTTACAATAAGGAAACAAATACAAATGCCAAGTGTCCCACGAGGCTTATCTTGTATGCAGTTATTTATCGATATATATATC
>SEYY01023878.1:0-12500 GCA_009176605.1 Armadillidium nasatum
AAGGGAGTGAGTCAGATTTTACCAGTTGAATACATGTAAAATTGAGCATACCTGTTAGGTCTGTTGTTAGAGTTGGACAGAGTGGACAGAGAAATGTGGAGACTGTGTAGAAAGTGTGTAGCTTGAACCCTTCTCAGTGGAGGGGGTATGTGACAAGAGATCTCAGAAGAGCAAGCAGTGTCCATATTAATAAAGTATAGAATGACACAACAATGACTGGTAGAGAGAGGCTAGAGAGAATAAGTGAGAGCAAAAGTTAAGACAAAAAAACCTAGAGTCCACATTTTCTAGGAAAGCTGTGAGAGTGAACAATTCCAGGTGTGTGACACATTCTTCATAAAGGGAGAACACCCCTTTAAAAAGCAACTCAGGTGGTTGAAAAAGTTACTAAGGAGCCTCATAACACCCAACCTCTTGGAAGCTTGTTTAGAAAGAAAAGTAATGTGTTCTTTTTAAGAAAGATCATGAAAAAAGAAACACTGAGAAAAATTAAGGATGGAAGAAGGTTTAAGTTATGTGATTTTGCTTGGAAGGCTGCGTCAAGTAGAGAGATAGAGGAACAGAATTATTGAGACATTGAAAACAACCTTATTTTCTCTGACCCAGGTTGAAATATGAGAAAGGTCAGAGGTCAGTTACTCCAAGGCCATCATTCTTGCATCAATTAATTTCCATTAGGAGTGGCATCTTTCAAACTGGAAGGAGTAATGAAGAGTGGAGTTATTAGCATGAGTGGATACATGATTAAGTAATTAAGAAAAGTCTTTAATGAAAATTAAAAAAAGAATTGGACTTAGGACAGATCCCTGAGAGACACCACTATTAATATATTTAAAAGAAGAACTGTGGCAGTCTACATCAGCTGCTAAAGAATGAATGGAAAGAAAATCAGAGAGGATAAATTCCGAAAGAAGGAAGTTTAAACATCAAATGTTTGTGCAACACCAATCAGAGGGTTTCGATATGTCTAGCTCGACAAAAAAAAATTTACTGAAATGCCGGAGAGGAGGACCAAGAGTCAGAGAGAAGGGAAAGAAAATCACCAGTAGAACTTTTTTTTTTTACGAAAGTCATACTAGCAATCAAAGATTAGAAGATTTGAGATCTTTTCAACTCTTAACAAGAAACTTTAGAAAGAATGGAGAGGGAAAGATTAAGAGGCAAAGTTTTGACATTTTTTGCAAACTGCCTGATAAAGAGGAAGAGGAGTCATAAAAATTATTTCATTTTGTATTGAGAAAAGAATTTTTGGTGTTACAATGAACAAGAACAGATTTTGAACGATATCAGGATGAAATATAAATTGAATGATTTTCTGAAGTTTTGAAAACAATGGTAATTTCTGAAGGCAGCATCCCCCTGGCAAACAGCCCGAGATAAACAGAGTTAAACCAAGGTTTGAAAGGTTTAGTAGAAGGGAAAGATTATAGAATGTAGTGAATCTCCTTGGCAATGTGCTCTGCAGAATGAGGGACCTCTTCCACTGGAAATCAAAGTAGACTGAAAGTCCGACCAACTTGTGCACCAAAATGTCACAAATGTTCCCTTTTTTTCACCCTGATGCAGAAGTTTCTTTACAAATGCTCAGTCTAAGAAATAAGAAAAATGAGATAAGAGGGGGGAACATAGTAGGAAATATTGGATATTATTTGTATAACTGAGAAGTGGGTAATAAGAACTTATTTGGAAATTCATTACAAAAATTTGAAATTGAGGGTTATTTCATTTTATCTTTACCAGTGCATTGGTAGGAAAGGTGGAACTGTTGCTCTTTATATTAAAAGCGCAATTAAATCTGTTCAGAGACTAGAATTTAAAATTGCTTCCAGAAGTTGAATCTTTATGGGCTTATAATGTTTTGGGTCGTAAACTATATAAGAGTATTTTACGGAACCCTTTCTCAGGATCAGGATTTGAATGTTGCATTAAATGAAATGTTAAGACTATGGCACCTTGCAATGTAAAAGAAGTAGGTATCATAATGTGTGATTTCAATTTTCTGGATATTTTCCCTTTTCTTTAACTGATCAAACTAGTTTGTTATTTTTATTGACTGTTTACTTGATAATTTTTCAGGTGAGGTAATTGATGAAACAACAAAATCCAATGCATTATTAGACCTAATATTTGTAAATGAAGATTTTTGGTTAATAATACTACATTTGAAAAATATTTTGGCAACAATTAATCATAAAATAATAATTTAAATGTAATAGCTAAACCACAGTTAGCAGAAAATAAGGTAAAGTTTTTGACTTTAAAAATGAAGACTTTGATAGATTTAGAAACATACTTGGAGCCATTGACTGGGATAAGGAATTAGAGGACTAAAACTGTTTTCAAATATGGGTAACATTCAAATTAATCTTTGGATAAAATTCATTTAGAAATTTAGAATGTTTTTCAGTTTGAACAATTAGGGTAAATAATAGTAAGCCCAAATTGGTGGAGCAGGGAGATAAAAAAGATAAAAAATTAAGGATAAGAATAAATTTGGCTCGAGGTTCAAAGACAGTAGGAGTAAAATGGATTTAGAAACTTATAGGAGAATAAGAAACTTATTAAATCAGGTAATAAGGAAGTCTAAAAGAAATCAGAATCTAATTTGGCTAGAAATAATAATTAAGATCTGAACAAGTTCTTTAGTATTTATAAATTTAAAATAATAAAAATAATAATTGAAAAATTGGTTCTATTAAGATAAATAATAGTGGTTAACTCTGATGAAGAATTAGTTAATATTTCTAACACCCATTTTGCATTAGTATTTACACATGAAAGGGGAGGCAATTGATATAGTATATCTTGATTTCAGCAAAGCTTTTGATAAGGTACCTCATAAAAGACTGATTTAGAAATTATCTCAGTGTGGTTTAGGAGGTGTTGACAAGAGACAGTGTGTGGTATTAAATGGCAATAATTCATCATGGAAGCTGATAAAGAGTAGGGTTCCTTGAAGTTCTCTGCTGGGGCCTCTACTATTCTTAATCTATGTTAATGATTTGGATAAGGGAATAAAATGCTAAGTTTCTAAGTTTGCTGATAATACAAAGCTAGCCTGTCTTGTTAAAAATATTGAGGGACGTATGATAGTTCAATGTTATTTAAATAGACTACTTGGTTGGGCTGCAAAGTGGCAAGCGAATTTCAAAAATAAAAAATGTATGGTTCTTCATGTGGGCTATTCTAATAAGAACTTCAAATATAAAATGCATGGGGAATAGCTTGAGTCTGTGGATAAAGAAAATGATTTGGGTGATTATCAGTGATGGTTTAAAAGTGTCAGAACAATGTTAGAAGCTAGAAATAGAGCTAACAGAGTGCATGAATAATAAATCACAATGATAATTATAAAAGTATGGTGGTAATCAGTAAGCTCTATAATGGTTATGTTAGACCACTGATTGAGTACTGTGCACAGGTGCACAAAAATGATTTTTTGTTTTAAAAACAAAAGTTACAAGGATAGGTTAATAGAACTGGGAATGTTTACTATATTAAGAAGAATTCAGGTTTTCAAAATGTTTTTGTCAATTGACAATATAGATATAAGCTACTTTTGCTTTTACTTTTTACTAAAAGCTCTTTCTACTAAATTACAGTAGGCACACCAGGGGGTCATAGGAAAAATATAAAAATATGCCATCTAGATGTGAGAAAGTATTTTTCAAGCAACAAAGTAATTAATTTCTGGAATGATTTACCACAATGTATTATTAACAATAACTCTCTTTTAAGAAAAGGTTGCATTTAAGGCAACATTTTTGAAAATATATCAGGGATTTTGCTTGTTAGTTTAGATGACTCATTTATTTATGGCTTGATAAACTGGATATTGCATGGAAAATAATATACTTGGCTTGATTGTTTGCATGGGGAAAATCGGGTATGTGACAATCCATTGATATTGAATGTAAACTTTAATTATTTTGTCAATTTTCTTATGTTCTTAATTGCAGTGTTCTCAAGGAAAATGGTGAAAATCAGTTATAAGGACCTTATATTAAAACAAAAATTTGATTTCTGATCATTTCATCTTTGTAGTTTCACTATAAAAAAAAATTGGACAGTTGAATCTAGTATTTTTTTAACATTCATTCCAATAATAATGATGTAGCAGCCTGGTAGTGCTTTATTGATGTATTAAAAAAAAATGTTTAACTGTAATAGTTTATTTTTTTTTTTTTTTAAATGTTAAGTTTTTTTGGTATTTTTAATGTAAAAAAATCATTTTCCATGCTACACTTTACTCAATTCAAAATCACTTTCTGTTTGAAGCTTGGTTATATTAAAAAAATAAAAAATAAAAAATAAAATAAAATAATAATACTAAGGACTAAAAAATAACCAATGATTTTACTGCATATCCATCCAATTTCAAAGACCTATTAATAATTTGACTTTGTTTTTTTTTTTTTTTAAATAAAGTATTACCAGGTTGCTGCATCAGTGTTAGAGTGAATTTTTTGAAAATTTTATAACTTTCTGAGGTAAAAAAAAAAATTTTTCTGTGCTTCAATTTACCTGATTTCTGATTATTTCACCTTTGTAGTTTTGATGTATTAAAAAGAAAAATGCTCAGCTGGGCATAATTATTACCAAAATTTTGGTAATAATCTGGTTCAACTAAGTGTTTATTTTTTCCTTATAATACAAAAATGAAATAACCTGAAATAATTTTTTTCTCAGTAAATTAGGGCACAGAAACAATTTTGTACACTAAAAGCACCCTAAAACAATTAAGTACAATCGTTTAGCAACACATCATACAACCTAAAATGGTTGCATTATCATTTGGTTATGCATTACCAGGATGCTGCATCAGCATCAGGGTGAATTTTATAGCTATTTCTGAACTCAAAAAAGGTTTAAAATTTTTTTTAGAATATACATAGTTAGCATTGGTCAGGTTAGGCCTATTTGCTTACTGTAGGTTTACATGTACCCTTCAAGTGCTTTATTGATGTATGAGATGTGTACACACTATGTGTGTGTTAGTGCTATGCACTAATACATGCATCAACATCAGAGTAAATTTCAACTATTTTGGAGTAAAGCTAGGTTTAAGTCTAACAAACTAAGAAAACTCTAGTTAGTGGGGCAACCTAACCTCAACTTGAAGGGTAAAGGTATGCCTACAGTAAAAAAAATAGGCCTAACCTGGGGAACATTGGCTCTATTTAACCAATTTAATGTCTAATTTACTTGATTTCATATTTTATCTCTGTAGTTTTAATATACTAACAAAAAAAAAAATTTAAATTCCAAAATAGCTATAAAATTTAGGTAATAGTCAGGTTTAACTATATATTTTTTTCATTTTTTTGTGCACTAAAAACTGAAAAAAACTGAAAAATTTAATTACCAAGGTAATAAGTACGACCATTTAACTACACATTATACAACTTCAATACATATTATTATCTGGCTATGCACTAATACATGCATCAACATCAGAGTAAATTTCAACTATTTTTGAGTAAAAGAAAAAAAAGTGTGTGTGTGTTTGTGTGTGTTTGCAAGGACTATTTCTGTCTCCAGGCATACATTTATCCTTCAAGCCAGGGTTATGTTGTCAAACTAGTTTGACTTAACCTAACCTTGACTTGAAGGGTAAATCTATGCCTACAGCTACCAAATATGCCTAACCTCGCGCATGCAGGCTCTATTTAATCAATTTTCTTGATTTCATATTCATGCTTTAATTACACACAAAAAAGTTAAAATATTTTTTTTAGCTCTGCAATAGTTATAAAATTCACTCCAACAATGATGCAGTAACAGGTAGTTGATACCCAGATGATAATATGCCATTGAAGTCATAAAATATATTGCTAAATGATTATTCTGAATACCTTAATTAAATTTTTCAGTTTTTTAGTGTTTAGTGCACAAAATTATTTTATGCATCTCAATTTACTGAAAAAAAATTAATTCCTGATCATTTCGTCTTAGCAGTTTTGATATATTAATTTGTAATTATAGCATTCACAGTAGTAGAGTTTTTCATACAAGACCAGGTTACTGAAACTAACAATATATCTATGCATTGCAAGTTTGACTGGAACTATGCATAGGGATTTGAAACTATATATATATTTATTAATGGTTTAATTTATCATTTATCTAATTTTTTATTTTCCTAAAAACTTTTCAAAATGTTATCATAAATTTAAGGTATAACATGTTATAATTTTTATCACAAATAATCAGTTCTATTGTTGTATAAAAAAAAAATTGTCAGTTGATTGGGCAGTTTGAGATTAGTAAAAGCAAGTAGTGCGAGCTTCAATGCAAGAAGAACAATGGATCCATTTCAAGGCTAAATCAACTTACGCGATGAGTTTGTTGCATGATCATAGGAATGGAAAATTACCATATGCAAAATTTTAGATTCATATATCAATCTGAAATTCTACACATAAAATTATCAACAAATTTTAAGTTTTTTGGAAGAAAAAAATTACTTATTTTTTTACAGATCACCACTACTCACGGGCAGAGCCCTTTTCAAAGAGGGGCACACAGAGAAAGAAAACACTCAAACACACACCTAATACACATACCTCAGATGGGCACAGAGTGGAAGATTAAATGCAGAAGGGAAAACAGATGTTGGTAAAGAGTTCCACAGAACAGAGGGGCTGGAAAGGAGGCACCACAACAAACTAACCTGGTGTTTCCCACTTCCACACAAAATTGGTGCAAAAGCAGGGCACCCCTTGTGCAATGAGGATGATGCAACAGTGGAGGAATGCAAGAGGCCAATTCACTCGAGCACCTCCCATTGTAGTACCTATAGAAAAGAGATAGTGTGCCAACATCACATCGTAGAATAGGTGGTCAAGAGAGTTTGAAAGTAGGGGACAGTTAATTAATCTTTTAGCTTTAAAATCAACCCTATCCAGAAGAGAGAAACTACAGCCCCCCAGATGTGAGGACAGTACTCCATACAAGGGCGGATAAGACCCTTATATATATATATGGAGTAATTTCTCAGAAAAAAATACTCGCAACCTGAACAGAACTCCAAGATTCTTAGAGGCTACTTTAGCAACCATTGTGATATGAGGTTTCCAAGACAGTTTATTGCTTATGCTTAGGCCAAGAATGTTAATAGGTCAGTATAAATGAACATTGTTTTTTTGTAGGTTAGGCTTTTTTACTGGCTGTTATGCATAGTTAACGAAGTAGTTTTTAATTTGGTTTGGTTTATTTACTGTCTGTTTGGTGCAGTTTTAACCCTTTAAGTCTAGGTTAGGTTAAATTAAACGTTTATTAGATCTAAAATTAGTTCAACTTAGCCTAACCTGGACTTAAAGGGTAAAACTACGCCTTACAGCCAATAGACCTAATCTAACCAAAAACCACTGTTCGTTAACTATGCATAATACCCAACAAAAAGGCCTAGCCTTAAAAAAAAACAAAGTTCATTATATATATATATATATATATATATATATATATTTTTTTTTTTTTTTTTTAAATTAAAAAAGTTCACATCTCACGGGCATTGCCCTATTCGAGGAGAGGAACTTTTCTAGGTAGTATACCTAGGATCCCGAAGTGGGATCGAACCGGCGCCCTCAAGCACGTGAGTCAATCACTTTACCGTTTGAGCCACGGTAAACGGCAAATATATATATATATATATATATATATATATATATATATAATATATTATATATATATATATATATATATATATATATATATATATATATATATAAAACTGTACAAATTTTTTTAAACATTTTTAGTAATGCCAATATTCCAGTAACCTTGTCATACTGGAAACTCATAGGCTTTATTATTTACAAATCTCTATACATAGTTTTAGTCGAACTTGCAACACATAGGTATAGGGACCAACCGGGACTAGGGTCACCCAAACTTGGCCAGTGCTGCAGCCGGGGTTCTGGCTGAGGTTGCCTAAAATTTGTAAAAAAGGTCAAAAGCACTGAAATTTTAGGTTAAAAAAATTAATTTAAATTTAATTGTTTATTTAATTGCAAGAAAGGAGTAGAATTGCCAACATTCACTTAATAATTATATGCATTTTCTTAAAAAAAAAAAAATCAGAAAATTAGTTTTATACAGTAAAAGTTTAATAAAAGTACAAAAATTAAAAAAAAAAATATTCTAATTCATAATAGTGATTCAACAGGTTTACTTAAGTAAGACCCTAAGGTAAAGTTTAAAAAAATATAAAATATAAAATTATCAATTTAACCTGTATTTATACATATTGTTATTTTATTGCTATGTATCAAACTTGTATAATTTAGCTATATTATTTCAAAATTATTATTTTGTTTATACCTTCAGTCAATATGGATAAAAGATCAGCTTCAGCAGTATAGAAGTACTTAACTATGTTTCAGGATAGGCTCGAAATAGCTAAATGTAACATTGCAGTCAAAATTAGAAGAGAACCTCCAGCTACAACAAGTAAATGACAAAAATGGACCTTTTACATGGCTATATCTCAAAACCAATGAATTGCACTGAATAAAGAATAGTGAGGAATTTGTAGCCCCACCCCTCCTCTACATATCTACCAAAAATAAGATATATTTTTTTTTTTTTTTTTTTTTTTTTTTTTTTTTTTTTTTTTCAATAGTTGGTCAGTTTTTGGCTTGTAAAATTTTTTCTATAACTCTGGGAACAAAAGTCTATTAGAAGCTTTTGTAGCCCATAGAATTTTTAATAAATATTCTAATTTTCAGCTCATTCGGAAAAGTGGTTTGACCCTGCCACTCTTTTGAAAAAAGGGTCAAATTTCAAAAAAATTTAAAAAAAATTTGAAACTGGACTGTCCCCTTAAGTATAATTTACCATTTTAACCCCAGCTGGCAAACACCGGTTTTCCCTGATTTCTAGCCGGGGCCCCAGTCAGTTCATACGTAGGTATATTGCAAATTTGAGCAACCTGATCTCATATGAAAAAATCCACTACTGTGAATGCTACAATTACCTATTAAGTAGAAAAAATGCTCATTTGAACTACACAATTACTCAATTTTTACCATGGTTTATTTCTCAAACGAAATTCCAGCTGTGTTTTCAACAATTATCAATATAAGAGCCTATATATATATATATATATATATATATATATATATATATATATATATATATATATATATATATATATATATATATATATATATATATATATATATATATATATATATATATCACATACATTCTCAAAAGATATCACTCTTAAAGTATTTACTTACTTGATATTTGGCAAGTTGAGTTTCTTCTATGCACCTTCTATCTCAGTGTAATGATGAGGATGAAATTGGTCTGCAGATTCTAGCCTCCGCTAAGGATGAAAGGATTCTTTGTGACAATAAGCTGCTTAAGAGGAGTGCTCATGCAGCTTTGAGGATTATCCTGATTTGATGTTCCTACCATGTGCGTGAAGTTAGCGAATGATTTTAGCGAATGATTTTAGCAAATTATTTTTTGCGATAATTTTTATCGCAAAAAAAGCAGCAGTTAAAGGACAGACTTAAAATAATGTATAATTAATTAATATTATTAAATAATAATTAATTAATATTAATATATTAATATTAATATAATATAATAATATTATATTAATATTAATATAATATAATTATTAATATTAATAATTAATTAATATTATTAAATAATAATCAATTAATATTAATATATTAATATTAATATAATATAATAATATTATTTATATTAATATTAATGTGATATAATTATTAATATTAATAATTAATTATTTAATATTAAAAATAAATTAAAAATACTAAATAATAAATAAGTAAAATAAATTAATTATTAATAATTAAAATTACCCCAAATTAATTAATATTAATATATTAATATTAATGTAATATAATAATATTATATTATATTAATATTAATATAATATAATTATTAATATTAATAATTAATTAATTAATATTATTAAATAATAATTAATTAATATTAATATATTAATATTAATATAATATAATAATATTATATTATATTAATATTAATATAATATAATTATTAATATTAATAATTAATTATTTAATATTAATAATAAATTAAAAATATTAAATAATAAATAAGTAAAATAAATTAATTATTAATAATTAAAATTACCTAAAAATTTTCGAGAAATTCTGAAAATGTGAAGCAAACATCTCATTCACATTACTATAGTAATTCAAAGTTATGTACCCACATCTTGACACACTCCACCATTTACCTTTCACAATCAATTTAAATTCAATGTGAAATATTTAAATTTTCCAAAACTTCATTCAACATTTTCAAAGTTCAATTACTCCAAATTTTCGACTCTTTCGGAAAATATGAAACAAACATCTCATTCACTTTACCATACTAATTCAAATTTATATACGCACATCGTGACACACTCCACCATTTACCTTTCACAATCAATTTAAATTCAATGGGAAAAATTTAAATTTTCCAAAATTTCATTCAACATTTTCAAAGTTCAATTACTCCAAATTTACGACTCTTTCGGAAAATGTGAAGCAAACATCTCATTTACATTAACATACTTATTCAAATTTATACACGCACATCATGACACACTCCACCTTTTACCTTTCGCAATCAATTTAAATTCAATGTGAAATATTTAAATTTTCCAAAACTTCATTCAACATTTTCAAAGTTCAATTACTCCAAATTTTCGACTCTTTCGGAAAATATGAAACAAACATCTCATTCACTTTACCATACTAATTCAAATTTATATACGCACATCGTGACACACTCCACCATTTACCTTTCACAATCAATTTAAATTCAATGGGAAAAATTTAAATTTTCCAAAATTTCATTCAACATTTTCAAAGTTCAATTACTCCAAATTTACGACTCTTTCAGAAAATGTTAAACAAACATCTCATTACGGTAACATACTAATTCAAATTTATATACGCACATCATGACACACTCCACCTTTTTTTTACCTTTCACAATCAATTGAAATTCAATATGAAATTTTCAAATTTTCCAAAATTTCATTCAACATTTTCAAAGTTCAATTACTCCAAATTTACGACTCTTTCGGAAAATGTGAAGCAAATATCTCATTCACAGTACTATAGTAATTCAAAGTTATGTACCCACATCTTGACACACTCCACCATTTACCTTTCACAATCAATTTAAATTCAATGTGAAATATTTAAATTTTCCAAAATTTCATTCAACATTTTCAAAGTTCAATTACTCCAAATTTTCGACTCTTTCGGAAAATATGAAACAAACATCTCATTCACTTTCCCATACTAATTCAAATTTATATACGCACATCGTGACACATTCCACCTTTTACCTTTCACAATCAATTGAAATTCAATATGAAATTTTCAAATTTTCCAAAATTTCATTCAACATTTTCAAAGTTCAATTACTCCAAATTTACGACTCTTTCGGAAAATGTGAAGCAAATATCTCATTCACAGTACTATAGTAATTCAAAGTTATGTACCCACATCTTGACACACTCCACCATTTACCTTTCACAATCAATTTAAATTCAATGTGAAATATTTAAATTTTCCAAAACTTCATTCAACATTTTCAAAGTTCAATTACTCCAAATTTTCGACTCTTTCGGAAAATATGAAACAAACATCTCATTCACTTTACCATACTAATTCAAATTTATATACGCACATCGTGACACACTCCACCATTTACCTTTCACAATCAATTTAAATTCAATGGGAAAAATTTAAATTTTCCAAAATTTCATTCAACATTTTCAAAGTTCAATTACTCCAAATTTACGACTCTTTCAGAAAATGTTAAACAAACATCTCATTACGGTAACATACTAATTCAAATTTATATACGCACATCATGACACACTCCACCTTTTACCTTTCACAATCAATTGAAATTCAATATGAAATTTTCAAATTTTCCAAAATTTCATTCAACATTTTCAAAGTTCAATTACTCCAAATTTACGACTCTTTCGGAAAATGTGAAGCAAATATCTCATTCACAGTACTATAGTAATTCAAAGTTATGTACCCACATCTTGACACACTCCACCATTTACCTTTCACAATCAATTTAAATTCAATGTGAAATATTTAAATTTTCCAAAACTTCATTCAACATTTTCAAAGTTCAATTACTCCAAATTTTCGACTCTTTCGGAAAATATGAAACAAACATCTCATTCACTTTCCCATACTAATTCAAATTTATATACGCACATCGTGACACATTCCACCTTTTACCTTTCACAATCAATTGAAATTCAATATGAAATTTTCAAATTTTCCAAAATTTCATTCAACATTTTCAAAGTTCAATTACTCCAAATTTACGACTCTTTCGGAAAATGTGAAGCAAATATCTCATTCACAGTACTATAGTAATTCAAAGTTATGTACCCACATCTTGACACACTCCACCATTTACCTTTCACAATCAATTTAAATTCAATGTGAAATATTTAAATTTTCCAA
>SEYY01023878.1:25000-26564 GCA_009176605.1 Armadillidium nasatum
GAAAGAGTCGAAAATTTGGAGTAATTGAACTTTGAAAATGTTGAATGAAATTTTGGAAAATTTAAATATTTCACATTGAATTTAAATTGATTGCGAAAGGTAAAAGGTGGAGTGTGTCATGATGTGCGTGTATAAATTTGAATAAGTATGTTAATGTAAATGAGATGTTTGTTTCACATTTTCCGAAAGAGTCGAAAATTTGGAGTAATTGAACTTTGAAAATGTTGAATGAAATTTTGGAAAATTTAAATATTTCACATTGAATTTAAATTGATTGTGAAAGGTAAATGGTGGAGTGTGTGATGATGTGCGTATATAAATTTGAATTAATATGGTAATGTGAATGAGATGTTGATTTCACATTTTCCGAAAGGGTCGAAAATTTGGAGTAATTGAACTTTGAAAATGTTGAATGAAATTTTGGAAAATTTAAATATTTCACATTGAATTTAAATTGATTGTGAAAGGTAAATGGTGGAGTGTGTCATGATGTGGGTATATAAATTTGAATTAGTATGGTAATGTGAATGAGATGTTTGTTTCACATTTTCCGAAAGAGTCGAAAATTTGGAGTAATTGAACTTTGAAAATGTTGAATGAAATTTTGGAAAATTTAAATATTTCACATTGAATTTAAATTGATTGTGAAAGGTAAAAGGTGGAGTGTGTCATGATGTGCGTATATAACTTTGAATTACTATAGTAATGTGAATGAGATGTTTGCTTCACATTTTCCGAAAGAGTCGTAAATTTGGAGTAATTGAACTTTGAAAATGTTGAATGAAATTTTGGAAAATTTAAATATTTCACATTGAATTTAAATTGATTGTGAAAGGTAAATGGTGGAGTGTGTCAAGATGTGGGTACACAACTTTGAATTACTATAGTAATGTGAATGAGATGTTTGCTTCACATTTTCAGAATTTCTCGAAAATTTGGGGTAATTTTAATTATTAATAATTAATTTATTTTACTTATTTATTATTTAATATTTTTAATTTATTATTAATATTAAATAGTTAATTATTAATATTAAATTAATTATATTAATATTAATATAATATAATATTATTATATTATATTAATATTAATATATTATTATTTAATAATATTAATTAATTAATTATTAATATTAATAATTATATTATATTAATATTAATATAATATAATATATATTATATTAATATTAATATATTAATATTAATTAATTATTATTTAATAATATTAATTAATTGTACATTATTTTAAGTCTGTCCTTTAACTGCTGCTTTTTTTGCGATAAAAATTATCGCAAAAAATAATTTGCTAAAATCATTCGCTAACTTCACGCACATGTATTCAACTAGTTTTATAATTCTTGTAAAAAAGAAGGCCAGTGGAAGAACAGTTGCTTCACCATTCGGAATAAAAATATCAGATTTTTAATTTTCTTTTTCTTTTTATTATATATTTATATTACTCTTCCGTGAAAGAAATGTGTAGAATGCATTTAAAACATATTTTGACTTCCTATTTTTAACATAGTGAAAAATAAAGTGGTATCATTTCAGATCAAATTATTATC
>SEYY01023879.1:0-2500 GCA_009176605.1 Armadillidium nasatum
CGTTAGTATTCCAAATTTTACACTTTTCTAAAACTGATTGTATAGTTGGTTGAACTTTTTTTGGAGGCTCATAGTTGCTGCAACTTGCTTCTGAAGTACTTGGCTGTGACCAATCATATTGCCTTTTCAACTTATCCATTTCAGCTTTTGCTTCATCTGAATGAATTTTCTTAATGTGGTTCAACATATTTGTCGTTGTATAACTTTTTGCAGATTTGCCACCTCTTGATATGGTGGCTTTACATAATTTACAAATACATTTACTGTTATTCTTAGGATGAACATCAAAATACTTCCAACAATAACTGGTTGACATACTGCTTTCGTTATAAAGTGTAATTAATATTTAATTATTTATATTTCTATAATCGAGATTCTAGAATCTAGAGTTATCTTTAAAATTTTAAATTTTTATTTTTTAATATATCTGAAAAGTAAGCAATAAAAATGATTTACATTAATAATTAAAGCATGCATAGTTATTAGTAATAAATAATAGTGTTGATAACTGCTTTTTCTCAGTATTAATTTAAATTAATAATAAGTAACAATATATTATTAATTAATTAATAATAACTCATTACTTATTAGGTGTCATTGATGAAAGGCCGATTAATCGGTAATCGGCCGATTAATCGATAATCGGTAATCGGCTACTTGGCTTATCGGTGCACCCCTAGTTGTAACCAAACTTTTAGTCGATATAGAGCACTATAAATTATGGTTACCATAACAAAAGTACTTTTGTTACCATAACGAAAATAATTTGACATCCACGACTTGAAAATATTGTACCAGTAACCAAATTTTTGTAGACGTTACAAAAATTTAGTCAAAAAAAGAATTGGTTGTGATTACCAAGACTTTCATAACTAAATTGATTTTAGTTATTGGGAGCAAAATCTTTAACCAAATTGCCGTTATACTAACAAAGTATTGGTTTATCATTACCAATAAATTTGTTCCAATATAATTTATTAGGAATTAAATGGGAATCTGGGAATTTGGTAATCTCAACCAAAAATTTTGTTATCTCAACAAATTTGGTTAATTTTTGTCAATTTTTTACAGTAACGAAAATTTTCGCTCCCCTAACAAAAATTTAGTTAAAAAAATTTTAACCAAAAAAATTTGTTTACCATAAACAAAGTTTTTTCAGTGTATATATATGGGCGCCGTTAGATCAAAATTTAAGGGGTAGCAAATTTTATATATATATATATAATATATATATATATATATATATATATATATATATATATATATATATATATATATATATATATATATATATATATATATATATTACCTTTTTTTTTTTTTTACAAAATTTTTTTTTTTTTTAAAATTTTTTTTTTTAACAATAGAAAGATGAAACTTGGTATATCAGTATAGTTGGGGACGATACTGGTTTCTTTATACTTGTAAAATTTCTGAGGGGGCTATGGTTTGGACGATAGCCACCCCTCAACTTCTAAAACACCCCCTTCAAAAATTTCACGATGAATTTTTTTAAAATCTTGCATAAAAGTTAGAAGAATGATGTAGAAACATTTTCATCTAAAGGTTGTTTTTGATTGAATCACTCCTTGATGGTGTTTTCATAGTTTTTGTGGATTTTTCCAATTTTTTTTTGATGTCCCAACTAAATGTCCGAACGTCCTTGGAGTGAAACTTATTCACCGTGAACACTTATTAAGCAAAGCCTTTTTAATCTTTCGTTGGAAATAGTTGATCTTAGCCACGTTTTAACACGTCGTAAGGTTCTAAACGACCTTTCAATTGTACAAATAGTTGGTGGAAGCGTGAGGAGTTCTTTGATTGCTTGTGCAACTTCTGGGAAAAATATAAATTTTTTTAACTATTTGATTATTTCAAGAATTTAAACCAAGATTCTGCTTCATCCATTAAGTTGTCAATGTTATATAGGTTATAATGAACGAAATTTTTGTTTAAATATTCTGATTTGGTTAATTTACTTTTTCTAACTGGGTGCAAAATGCAAAGAAAGGTAAATGTATATATTGTGTTCCGAAAATCTTATACTCAGAGATGAAATGAGAGAATCAAGATAAGGTATAAATAGTGCAACTCTCAGAAGAACTTTTTGATGTCCCTGAGGCTGTGATTTTTTTTGGGGGGGATACTGTACGTGGTAAAGAAAAATCTTCACAAAAATTCTTAACTTTTTAAAAATTTAAAAATTCCTTTAAAAACCCAACTTCAGCATTATTTTTCCTTCTATCGGTTTTTAAAATATTTAAAAGTTTTTCTGTGATAATGAACTTCATCCAAATTTATTACTTTAGTTTAAAGAATATTTGCTATAGGCTCTAAATACGAGCTATATTTCCTCATGATTATTATATAGATGAGAAATGTAGGGCATAGAGGAGTTTCCTTTAGTACGGACCTTCCTCTTTGCTCTCATGTACGCTCTGCCATAAAAAACCATGAACATACCTACACTTTTTATTCTTTCAATTTCTCTATTCTTCAA
>SEYY01023879.1:10000-15000 GCA_009176605.1 Armadillidium nasatum
TATTATTACATATCGTACGTTAAACGAAAGGTAATTAAATTCAATAATTATGAAAATATACGTAATTAAAACCTATTTTTACTATATATATTAAAATCTATTTTCATTCTATACACACATAAATACACACACATTAAATATATATATATATATATATATATATATATATATATATATATATATATATATATATATATATATATATATATATATATATATATATATGTGTGGGAGTAAAATGTTAATTATAATTAAAACCTTTTAAACAATGCTTATCATTTCAGAAAAATTATACTTGTCGATTAAGAAAAATCATACACCCGCCAGTTTCACATTCACCAAATAAAAATCTATTTTACTCTCGTTGTCGTACATTTGGAGGAACAGCATCGAATTTCCCTTTTTTTTATTTATATTTCATTAGCTTTTAATTTATTAAGAAAATATATACAATTTAAAACATAATATTTATGATATGTTTTTAACTAGTTCTCATATTTCTTGTATTTGTTATGTAGTTTTTAGAAACATTTTACGTCCGCCAGCTTCCTCTATACGAAATTCGCATTTCTTCTTTTTTATTATTACATATCGTACGTTAAACTAAAGTTAATTAAATTCAATAATTATGAAAATATACGTAATTAAAACCTATTTTTACTATATATATTAAAATCTACTTTCATTCTATACACACATAAATACACACACACACACATATATATATATATATATATATATATATATATATATATATATATATATATATATATATATATATATATATATATATTGTGTGTGAGTAAAATGTTAATTATAATTAAAACCTTTTAAACAATGCTTATCATTTCAGAAAAATCATACTTGTCGATAAAAAAAAACCATACACCCGCCAGTTTCACATTCACCAAATAAAAATCTATTTTACTCACGTTGTCGTACATTTGGAGGAACAGCATCGAATTTCCCTTTTTTTTTATTTATATTTCATTAGCTTTTAATTTATTAAGAAAATATATACAATTTAAAACATAATTCTTATGATATGTTTTTAACTAGTTCTCATATTTCTTGTATTTGTTATGTAATTTTTAGAAACATTTTACATCCGCCAGCTTCCTCTATACGAAATTCGCATTTCTTCTTCTTTTTTATTATTACATGTCGTACGTTAAACTAAAGGTAATTAAATTTAATAATTATGAAAATATACGTAATTAAAACCTATTTTTACAATATATATTAAAATCTACTTTCATTTTATACACACATAAATACACACACACACATCATATATATATATATATATATATATATATATATATATATATATATATATATATATATATATTATATATATATATATATATATATATATATATATATATATTGTGTGTGAGTAAAATGTTAATTATAATTAAAACCTTTTAAACAATGCTTATCATTTCAGAAAAATCATACTTGTCGATTAAGAAAAATCATACACCCGCCAGTTTCACATTTACCAAATAAAAATCTATTTTACTCTCGTTGTCGTACATTTGGAGGAACAGCATCGAATTTCCCTTTTTTTTTATTTATATTTCATTAGCTTTTAATTTATTAAGAAAATATATACAATTCAAAACATAATACTTATGATATGTTTTTAACTAGTTCTCATATTTCTTGTATTTGTTATGTAATTTTTAGAAACATTTTACGTCCGCCAGCTTCCTCTATACGAAATTCGCATTTCTTCTTCTTTTTTATTATTACATATCGTAAGTTAAACTAAAGGTAATTAAATTCAATAATTATGAAAATATACGTAATTAAAACCTATTTTTACTATATATATTAAAATCTACTTTCATCTATACACACATAAATACACAAAATATATAACACATATATATATATATATATATATATATATATATATATATATATATATATATATATATATATATATATATATATATATATATATATATATATATATATATATATATATATATATATATATATATATATATACCTTTTAAGCAATACTTATTACGGCCTTGTCTGTTTAAAGTAAATCATACGCCCGCCAGTTCACAACCAACTAAGGATTTATTTTTCTCTCGTTCTCGGACATGTAGAGGCAACTGCATCAAATTTAACGTTTTTTCTTTATATTTCATTTACTTTTTATTTATTAAGAAAATATATATATAATTTAAAAAATAATCTTAGTGATATGTTTTAAACTAGTTCTCAAGAATCTTGTATGTTATCTAACTACTAGAAACATTTTACATCCGTCATTTCCCTCTATTCAATGCTAAAAAAAAACCATTTCTTTTTATAAAATTTCATACGTTAAATTAAAAAAGTTGACTAAATTTAATAATTTTCTAGAAAAATATACATAATTGAAAACTATTTTTATTATATTCAGTATATTTAAATGTTTCATCACACACACACTCGCACGTACGTACGCACGCATCACCACCACTCACTGGCAAAGCTCTATTGAAGGAGGGGGTGTTGGAAGAATAAAAATGAAGTAAAAAGTACAAAATACAAAAAATAAAAACCTCCCCTTCAAGTCCCACCTAACGCAAATTTCTTAGGTGAGCACAGACGCGGACTTTAAAGAAACTGAGATTAAATTCGGAAGGAAATACAGGAGACGGGAGAGAGTTCCACAAACCAGAGATGGTAGTAAAGAACGAGGCACCACAGTGGACAAGCCTAGAGTTGCCTATGTCCATACAAAATTGATGCGCGGACATTGCACCCCTTGTACTGCGAGGACGCCGTAAAAGTGGGGATATCAGAGTGGATAGTTCCTTCGAGCATTTGGCGCTGTAGTACCTATAGAAAAGAGACAAGGCACCAACGTCACGTCGCAAAGATAAAAGAGTCAAGAGAATTAGAAAGAGTGGGACAGTTTAAAAGTCTTTTTGACTCAACTCTATCCATAAGACGGGTGAAACCTAAGCCACCCTAGATATGAGAGCAGTACTCCATACAAGGGCGGGTGAAACCCCTGTATAATTGTAGTAACTGCGAGGAAAAAATTTTTTTCGTAGTCTAAACAGAACTCCCATCTTCTTTGAAGCCGCCCTAGCAACCTTTGCGATATGAGGTTTCCAAGACATTTTTTTATATGAGGTTTTCCAAGACATTTTTTTATGTGAAGGCCAAGGATGTTTATATTGTTAACTGGAGAGATGGGAGAAACATCGAAAGAAATAGAAGAGTTAGGAGGTGTCTTTGAGAGAGAGATTTCTAGAAGTTGAGTTTTTAAAGATTTGAATTTCACAAGGTTAAGACGACCCCACTGGAAAATTCTATCCAGATCTGTAAGAATGGAATGGGAAAGATGAAGACGAGAAGCAACTCTAGATGCAAAGGAAGGAGCAGATTTGAAATGAGTAGAAGAATGGAGGGTTGAGTCATCGGCATATGAACAGCTGAGAATATCATTAATGAAAAGTAAGAATAGAGTAGGAGACAAGACAGAGCCCTGAAGAACACCACTATTAACAGGAAAGGAAGAAGAAGTCGTTCCATCAACAACAGCTGAAATTAAACGATTAGAAACAAAGCTAGACATGAGTTAGCAAAGAGAAGAGAAGGAGGGGAGCTTGGAAGCAGTGACGCATGCCATACCATGTCAAACGCTTTAGATATGTCAAGCGCCACCACGCAAGTCTCGCCATAGTCCCTAAGGGCAGAAGACCATAGATCTGTGAGATAGGAAAGCATATCACCAGTAGACTTCGAACGCTGAAAGCCATACTGATGATCAGAAAGAAGGGAATGGGATTCCAGATGATCTAAGAAGTGAGAGTTGAGAAGGGTTTCAAAGATCGTAGATAGAATACAAGTGAGAGCTAATAGGGTGATAGTTGGAAGGATCAGAGAGGCTATCCTTTCTTCGGAACAGGTTCGATTAATGCACGCTTCCAACACTGAAGTACTTAGTATTGAGGCATAGAGAGAAAAGTTGAACGAGGGACGGAGGCGTACTCCCATAAAACTCGGAGAGGAATGCCATCCAGGCCGCTTGCTTTTCTAACGTTCATAGACTTCAGAAGCCCATGCACCTGGTCAAATGAAATCACAGGTAAAGGCATGGACCTCTGAGAGCAGGAGAAGTAGGAGGAGGATTGTCGAAGTCGTCCAGTGTTGAATTAGAAGAGAAAAGGAGGCCGAAGAGATTAGCCTTTTCAGTTGGAGTGTTAGCAACAGAACCATCAGAGCGAATAAGAGGAGGAAAGGAAGATTTACAGAAATTTTAGATGTTTTTGGCCAGAGGCCAGAAAGATTTTTTCAGTAGGAGAATTTAGAAGCTCAGCACACCTTCGTTTGGTGAAAGTTCGCTTTTCTTGTCGAAGAATATCACTGCACCGATTCCGATCTGAATGAAAATTAGCGAAAGTGATAGAAGGAGAATTTTTCCACTCTAAATACGCGATGTCTCTAGCCTGAATGGCACGAGAACAAGCACAATCGAACCAAAAACTTTGAGGAGATAAAGATTTAGTTAAAGAAGGAATGAACCTATTTATCCCATCAACGATTACGGCCCCCACCTTATCGGCAGAGACCGAAGCGTCTTCAGAGACAAAGCAGTCACTCCAGGAATAGTTAGCATAGAAGCAACGCAAAACCCCCCAGTCAACCCGATCAAAGTGCCAGAAGATACGCTCTATATATATATATATATATATATATATATATATATATATATATATATATATATATATATATATATATATATATATATATATATATATATATATATATATAATATATATATATATATATATATATATATATATATATATATATATATATATATATATATATAAATAAAAAAAAAAAAAAAAAAAAAAAAAAATTAGAAAAAAAAAAAAAAATTAAAAAAAAAAAAAAAAAAAAAAAAAAAAAAATAATAATAATAATTTTAATACATGCAACAAGGACAAGGTCTATGCTATCCCTAGTTATCAGTTCAT
>SEYY01023880.1:10000-30776 GCA_009176605.1 Armadillidium nasatum
AATTCTAGTAATAATAATAAGAATGATGATATTTTCTTTATATATAGTAACAGTACAATAATAATAATAATAAATAAAAATAATATTAATTGTAGTTATAATAATAACAATAAAAATAATACAACAGTGATAATAATAGAAATAATAATAATAATAAAAATAATAGTAATAATAAAAATAATAGTTGTAATGTAATATTTATAATAAAATTTTCAATAATAATAATAGCAATAATAATAAAACAATGGATGAAACGATTGTATATAGTAATCATAATAATGGCATTAATGATTGCAGTAATGGAATTAATATTCTTGGATGCTGTAGATTATCAGGTTTAATAATAATAAGAATAAATATAATAATCCTATTAATGAAAATACTAACGGTTAAAAAAATAACAAGCATAGTAATAATAATTAAAAAAGTAATAATAATAATAATAATAATAATAATAATAATAATAATAATAATAATAATAATAATAATAATAATAATAATAATAATAATAATAATAATAATAATAATAACAATAATAGAAATACTAATAATATTAATTACAACAATAGTAGTAATAAAAACAAAAATAGCAATAGTACTGGTAATAACATTTATAATAATGGTAATAGTAATAATTATGATAATAATAATAATAATAATAATATAATAATAATAATAATAATAATAATAATAATAATAATGATAATAGTAATGAGTCAATACGAATTTATCCACATTTTTTTAATTTTGCGCGCATATGATTTTGTTGATCTTTCATTTTTTTTTAAGTCGTCAGGAAAATTGTTATATAGAATTGTGGAGGTATAGCTTACTGCTTGTCGTGCTTTACTGAGCCTGTAGAATAGGGTTATTAGGTTCTTGTAATTTCTTAAATTATTCCTATCTCAGTTTGATTTTTTTTAGGATTTGCTTTTAGGAATTCGCATGTGTTATTATTTATTATTTTGTGTATTTCCTTTAGGAGAGAGATGTTTAGAAGATTATCAAATTATTATCAAATATGTTAAGTTTTTTGAATAACGCTTGTGTATAACTATAAAAGTCTCTGCTGCAGCTGAGAAGTCTTATGATTCGTTTTTGCATTCTTATGATTTGATGTGTGTTTGTTTTGTTTGTTGTTCTATAAACAGAAGACAGTAAAGTATGTGGGGGTGAATGTGGAAAAAGTATATTTTTCATACAACATACAGTGGAATGGATTTTGTTAATTTAACTAGAATGTCCATATACTTTGCGAGTTTATTTACTAATGTGTTTATGTGATTTTTACATGTTAATTGTCATCTATAATGACTCCCAGGATTTTCGCGGCATTTGTTCTGGTTAGCTCAAAAACTTTTAGTTTAAATTTTAAAATCATTTCCTATATTCTTGTTTCTTATTGTAATGTAAGAGGTTTTTTGAATGTTTAATGATAGTTTATTTGAATCGACCCATCTCGTGATGTTTGTTAAAGAGCTTTCAACTTTTTCTGAGAGTGTTTCGGGGTTCTTGTCATTGATCAGTATATATATATATCATCTGCGAACGAGACAGAGAAGGAGTTGTGTGAGTTTATTAAGTCTTTTGTATATATTGAAAATAGAAGCGGAGCAAGTATGGACCCCTGTATGACACCAGTTTTATTTTTTGTGTGTTAGAGAGTATATACTATAATAATATATATTATAATAAAAATAATAATGATAATGATTATCATTAAAATATAAAAATAATAATAATAATTATAATAATAATAATAATAATAATAATAATAATAATAATAATAATAATAATAATAATAATAATAATAATAATAATAATAATGATAATAATAATAATTTGAGTATAAGAATTAAGAGACGAAAATATAAAAAAAGCCAACCAGGCAAAAACTTTTGTTCAACTGTAAATAACAATAATAAATTCAAATGAATATATGATTAATAAAATAAATTTAAGTAAATAAATGTAAATTTAAAAATTAAAACTATCAAAAACACTGTCAGAATCACTATCAGTGTCATTAACATACTTCATGTCCAGCTGTTCTCTAGCTTCAATTGGTAATAGCATCAATTCAGGGTCGGGTGTTTGTACTTCCACATTGACAGTTTCTACCTTGTCTGTTTGCGTAACCCTGAGCCCTTAGTGTTTTGACTGATGGAAATAGAAGAGACAAAATTGATTGTATGAATGAGCGTAGTCGGGCTTTTGATGAGCTGAAAAGACGAATGAAAGAATCAGTAATGCTACCCTTCCCCGATTTTTCACAGCAAGGAAAACGATTAGAATTGTTTGAGGACTCTTTTGGGATTGGAATGAGAGCTGGCCTTTGTCAGAAGCAGGGTGGCGAAGAGAAGAGTAATCATCCACAACTCCCACTTGTTCAGCGCTTGTGAAAGAAAAGCATCAACAATAGAGAGTGAGCTGCAGAAGTTGTACTGAACTCATTATGTGCGATGGATAGTTCAAGGGGATATAGATGTTTAATAAGGTACAGGTTGATTTGACCCCCTGGAGTTTTAACAAATACAAAACGTATTTTCCCATCGTCTCCCAGTACATCTAGATTAGGATCTATGAAATTAGAACAACAAATGTTCATTTCCAAATTAATGTTTCGTAAAGAACGTACCTGTTCACCTAAAAAAAAAAAAGGAAGGGAATCTACATCTAGTTTCAATTTCTCCAAAATATTGCAGTTGAAATAGCTCCTTTGAGAACCTAAGTCCAAAAGTACTCTGGCAGACACAGTTTTGTTACCATTTCTAATTTTGAGAGATATTTGGAAGAATTTGGTCAGAAGAAGAATTTCCTGTATTTATACAGAGGTTATTTCTATCTGTACATTCATCCACCAGATTCTGAGCCTCGGCAGAAGAAGTGGAGGCACCTTTAACTTCTTTTTTCACTTTACTCTTCTTATTGGATGAACAAAGGGCAGTTATGTGGGCACCGCTCGATACGGATAGAAATGAAGAAGGAAGTTTGTCTACCACTACGTGACTAACAAACATGTTGCCTCGGTGTTCCCTCTTCCAAGAAATCCAAATCATACTCCTTTTAACTCATGTAAGTGAGCACGAACTTCTGACAAAAAGAACCGGATGGCATCTAGGTTTTTGTTGTCCAAAACTGGAGCTGAATCTATTTTGTGGATAAGAGTATCTACTAAAAAGGGCACGTCCAAATAGATCTCTTTAAGGATGTTTAAACCCAAAATGTAGTTTCATCTTCATTACTAAGATGTTCTATATCTCAGAGTGCATAGCTCTGAAGGTGATCTTTCAAATATTTTAGTTTGGCTGCATTAGAGATGCCCTTTCTACAGCAATATACATTTTCAAAAGACAGTATGAAAGACCGAAACTCACATTTGTCTTCTCCTCCAGAGAAATTACGGCACTTGAGAGCAGGAATTTTAAGCTCTTGCTGAGACTTAAACCTCTTCATAATAGACTGCAATTCTTCTCTTGATATGTGATCTCCTTGCTGTAAATGGAAAGGTGAGGCTGACTCTTTGGGTAAGACGTTGGAATGAGGCCTAATCCCATGAATAATTCTCCGTAGTTGTAAGTGGTAATTTGTAGAATTGACCACTTCTTCGTTTAAGAGAGTCTGGTCGCACTTCATGAGTTCAGACTCACATATCTTGGCCTCTATTTCGTGATCATATTGTCTCACCTCCTCTAATCGGAGATTTACTTCTTCCAATATGGTTTCCATAAGAGAAGGATTATCATCTTCATGAGGTTCTTTTGAAAAAGGTTTCAGCAATATGGTTATTTTTCGCTTTACGATGCCTCTGGAGCATCTCAAAGGTCTGACTCTCTTCCTCAATGGCTTGTAAAAGACTCTTCTTTTCCTCTGAGGTGTTGGTTACCTCTGCTATGCCCAAGTCACTTAAAATGTGTCTTCGAGCGAGTCTAAAATGGATGAAGTTGGTGCTGCCATATTTCAAGGTACTGAAGGCTAGTTGAAAGGAATTATTAAATATGAAGAGCGAGTCAAGAGCTGCAAAGAGCGAAAAGATTAAATATCACAATCGCACCCACACACACACACATATATATATATATATATATATATATATATATATATATATATATATATATATATATATATATATATATATATATATATATATATATATATATATATATATATATATATATATATATATATATATATATATATATATATATATATATATATATATATATATATATATATATATATATATATATATATATATATATATATATATATATATATATATATATATATATATATATATATATATATATATATATATATATATATATATATATATATATATATATATATATATATATATATATATATATATATATATATATATATATATATATATAATAAAATTTTATTATTATTTTTTTTATGAAATATAAATTCTGCACTTGTGCTTAAACTCTTATACTTGCATTTGATTGAATTCAAAAGGAGCAATGCAAAATTCTAAACTGGTGAAATTAAAGCTTAAGCTTAATCGTAATTAGTTAGTAGAAAAAAAGTTCAATGGAATAAATTTTCGACAAAATTATAAAAGTGAAGATTTCAACGAAGATCGAAATTTTGTAATTAGAAAAAAACTTACGTTTAAACCTTAAACTTAGTTGAACGAAAATATAGTTTTTATTAAAACTAGATTTAAACGGGAATTATTAGATGATTCCAGAAATAAATTCCAGAAAAAGGGTTAAACGGAAATTGAAAGAAAAGCAAAACTTTTCCGAAAAAGAAAAGTGTTGCAAAACTTTTCTAAAATATTAAAATCTAAGTGCGATTTAATATGGGGTTGTAAAAAATATAAGAAGAAACTTAATAGCTTTAAGTTTTATTTACAAATAGTTAGATTTTGACGCAAACTTTGTTCTAGTATCAATATAAATTGATTTCACCTTCCAAATGATAAGCACACAAAAGAAAATACGGTGATTCTGAAACACGGAAATTCCAAAAAGAAATGATTGCTCAAATCGGCTTTCGGATTCCTGAAAGTATATAAAAAGGAAAACAGGAATATTTCTAGTTTATATATAAATATTCGTATTTATCACAACTTAATGATTTTGAATAAATTAATTTAATTAATTTAATTATTAAAGTTTGAATTATATTGGAATTTAAAATTGCAAACACACAAATTTTAACAGAGGAAAGAAGGACTACTAACCATAGAATTGAACTTGAAAACAGCCTTGAAACTAATTAGATGTTATTTCTTGAAGCTGTTAGAAAAGTTGTGCCCTTCTATAGAAACTCGAATGAATTGTTGATTCGAATTTTCCTCTTTGTTAAATTGTAGGTGATGCAATATTTCAAATTAGAACTTTTCCTCACCAATTTCGGGAAATTTAGGTCGGTTGATTGGGTGAGAAGGTGTGAAGAAGAGTGACTGTCTTCCATGCTGGTGAGTTTGTTTTTTTTCTGTTTGTTTGTGTTTTATGGTCTTGGATATGATGCTCTGTGTTTTGTGTTACTAGAATTGAATTTGTTGTTTTTTGTGATTTATGATGCTGAAATTAAATGAATTTTGATCTTTGCTTACTTGAGTTTAGATTTTTGACTAGTGTTGTTGAAGTTAAGGGTTTTTGTGGATTGATTGATTGAGAATGGCGCTTTTGTGTTTTGCATTAGAGAATTTGAACGATTTTTTGTGGCATATGTGATTGAGAATGGTGTTTTTGTGGAAATATGTTGATGAAATTAAATGTTTTTTTGTGTATGTGCGTGTGTGCATGCATGCTTGTGCTTGTGTGTATGTGTGTGTGCTTGTGTTTGTGTGTGTGTATGTTTGTGTTTTGTGTTAATGTGATGTTTTGTGAATTGGGATGATGAAGTGCGTTGAGAAGATGATTTGGTTGGCGGGTGTTGAGATAATTTTGAGTTATGATGGTGTGTATGTGTTTGATTAGTGGTGTGTTGTTTGCAGTAGGTGGAATGGTTCTGAATATGTTACTGTAGTAAGGGGCAGGGGATGATGAAGGTAATTTTAGACGGTGTCTTGTGTGGTCTTGTAGGGTATAGTGACAGGGGTATGATATGTCTAGGGTGTTTGTGTAGAATTGGGTTCCTATAATGTCAAGGTGTGTAAGGATCAGGAGTATTTTTATTTCTTCGTGTAAATGTTGAATTGGAGTGGTTCTAGTGCAACCTGTGATAATTTGAAGAGCGGTATTTTGGGATTTTTGTAACTTCTCTATGTTTGAGGGTGAGGTGACAGGAAACCAGGCTGGAGATGCGTAATTAGGTGTAGGTCTGATGATCTGTTTGTATGCTATGATGAGGGTGGTTAGTTCGTTACTGAAATTGTTATGTGACAGTGTTCGAATGATGTTTAATTTCCTGTTTGCAGTGTTGGTTATGTTTTCGATGTGTTTTGAGAAGGTGAAGTGTGTGTCATATGTGAGGCCTAGGATCTTTGGAAATTTGTTTAATTAAAGGAATGAAGGTATTATTTAGTTTTACTTGGGGTTGGAGGAAAAATTGGTGTCTGTCGGTAGTGATAAGAGTAATTGAGGATTTTAGCCAAGTTTCCAGTTGTTGGATGTATGATTGAGTGAGTGTGGTGGCTGTGGGTATGGAGGGGTTTTGTATTGTGATGGATATGTCGTCGGCGTATGTTATTAGTTTTATGTCTGGTGTTTGTGGGGTGGGTAGGTCTGCTGTGTTCAGGTTAAATAATAGAGGGGATAGGATGGCTCCCTGTGGGACACCAATTCTTAGTTTTACTGTTTTTGAAAGATGGTTTTTGTTGGAGACTTGAGCTATACGATCGGAGAGGAAGTTGGTAATCCATTTTTTTATAATTGTTGGGTACGGGTGAATGTAGGATTTTTTGAAACAAATGCTTTGTTGATGTCGATGGCAATGAGTATGGTCCTGTGGGATGTTTTTTTTGTTCAGGCCATTTATTATGTTTTGCAAGATAGTGGTGAGGGCCGTGGTGGTTGAGTGGGATTTCCTGAATCTGTGTTGAAATTGTGGGGTTTGCATGAGTGGTTGGATTTTTGAATGAATGAGTTTTTTCTAAGAGTTTGCATAGTGTTGATAGGAGGGAGATCGGGCGGTATGAAGATGGGAGATTTGGGTCTTTCCTGGATTTTAGTTTGGGGGTAATTATTGCCTTCTTCCATATTACAAGGATGAAGTTGTGTGTATAAATATACATACTTACATTTTCTTAAGTTGTTAGCTTTAATATTTCTTTGGGAAGGTAAGCAAATTAATAATTATGAACCAGTGTTTTTAAACCGATCAAATTAAATTGTTTCAATTAAAATTGTTTATAAAATGAAAATAATGTTTTTAAATAACAAAATTTTCGACTTATTTTGTATGCTAACCAAACGACCAAGGCGATATGTAAACATCATTAAATTTTTGAATATATATATATATATATATATATATATATATATATATATATATATAATATATATATATATATATATATATATATATATATATATATATATATATATATATATATATATATATATATATATATATATATATATATATATGTATATATATATATATATATATATAATAGTGATTTATTTCTAGGAAATCTAATTTTAATGATCGAAATTAAGGGCAATGAAGGGATGAGCATATTTTATTTGGACGTTTAGAATCACAGGGTTTCATCTTCAGCTAAAATGAAATTAAAAGGAAAAAAAAAATTATTAAAATTTAAAATATTGAAAAATTTTAGGAAAGAACAAAAAGTATTAAGTAAAAACGCACCACAACTGATGAGAACATCTTCCCGACAGAACAGACTGGAAAATCACAGGAATTAAGCAATAGGAAAAAGTAAAAAAGTTTGTTGGTTCATGAGAAAAAAATAAATAAATAAAAAAGCACAAAAATTTACATATAATTAGCAGAAGAAAAACTAAAAATAAGATAAAACAATAAAATAGAAAATTGATAAAAAAAAAAAAATCAATTTAAAAGATTAAAAAAATATAAAATAGTAATAACAATAATAATAATAAAAATAATAATGATAATAATAATAAATAAATAATAATAATAATAATAAAAAATAATAATAATAATAATAATAATAATAATAATAATAATAATAATATCAACAATAAAATAATGATAACAATAATGACAAAGTAATAAAAACAAAAACAAAAAAAAATTAATAATATTATATAAAATAAAAAAAATAAAAAACGGATTTGCAAAAAATAAGTGTAATAAAAAAAGTAATAAAAAAAAATGACAAAAGGGTAAAAAAATTTATCTTCTAAACTCTGTAAGAACTCACTACTCTCTCTCTCTCTCTCTCTCTCTCTCTCTCTCTCTCTCTCTCTCTCTCTCTCTCTCTCTCTCTCTCTCTCTCTCTCTCTCTCTCTCTCTCTCTCTCTCTCTCTCTCTCTCTCTCTCCCCTCTTGAAGATATATGATGTGATATATATGTATTAATAATAATAAAAATAATGATCATAATAATAATAATAATAATATAATAATAATAATAATATAATAAAATAATAATAATAATAATAATAAAATAATAATAATAATGAGAAATAATATAATATATATATAATAAATATAAATAATAATAATAATAATAATAATAATATATTATAATAATATAATAATAATATAATAATAATAATAATAATAATAATAAAATATATAAAAATAATAAAATAATAATAAATAATAATAATAAAATAATATAATAATAATAATAATATAATAATAATAATAATAATAATAATAATAATATAATAATTATATAATAATTATAATAATAAAAATAATAAAATAATGATATAATATATAATAATAATAATAATAATAATAATAATAATAATAATAATAATAATAATAATAATAATAATAATAATATGATAATAATAATAATAATAATAATAATAATAATAATAATAATAATAATAATAATAATAATAATAAAAATAATAAACTTCTATTTCCTGATTTTGTTATTTTATTTATAACTTCTATTCCGAATAAAAATTAATTTCATATTTTATATGCGTTGCATCAATGTTAATTCTTTGATTCATCTATATAAGTGGGTCATTCTCAATATAATTTTATCTCTGATTTATATTCTCATCTTTCAAAATCAGCTGTCATATATGGTCACTACTCATCCTTTAAATCTAACAATTTTGAGGTGTTTCCCAAGGTTTTTTTTTATCTCCTTTCTTCTTAATACTTTTTTTATGAAGGAATACTATGAACTACTTCATTACCTATCCATTCTGATGTTTATTTCAGCTGTTTAGATGGTCAGTACTCATCCTTTAAATCTTACAACTGCGCCGTTCCTCAAGGTTCTCTTCTATCCCTTATCCTTTAAATACACTTTATGAAGGAATTCTATGAGCTACATCATCATCATCTATCCATTCTGAGGTCGATTTCTTTAACTTTCGCTTTTCTTCTCAATTTATAGTACAAGATATTTGAAGGATGACCTTGAAGCAGTTCACTTTAGAACTTTATAATTGAAGGATGATCTTGAAGCAGTTCACCTCAGAACTTTATACTTGAAGGATGACCTTCCTGCCGTTCACCTCAGAACTTTGTTCTTGAAGAATGATCTTGAAGCAGTTCAGCTCGAACTTTATACTTGAACGATGACTTCGAAGTACTTTACTTCAGATATTTATACTTGAAAGATGACCTTGAAACAGTTTGCCTCAGAACTTTATACAATTTGTACAACATTTATTTTAAAAGAAAAATAAAACATTTTTGTGAAGATAATATTTTAATATTCCAATTGTATTAGCTGATGTATTATTAACATAATTATTATTATTATTATTATTAGTACTATTAATATTATTATATAATTTATTTTATAAATTAGGATTTCTTTAATATTTTCAACTCTGGAGAAGATGAAAATATTCCAAAATTATTTTAGCGGATTTATCGCTAAAAGTTGCTAGAAGTCGGATCTGTTTAGGAGGAAAAATATCTTGAATAAGAAATAAAAAATAAAAAGTTAATACTAATACTTATGCTACTACTACTACAAAAATAATAATAATTATAGTTATTATAATATTGTAGTGTAATAATAATACTCTGAAATAATATAAAAAATTAATTTTGAAGTTAGAGGTATAATATTAATAATATATATATTATATATATATTATATATATATATATATATATATATATATATATATATATATATATATTATATATATATATATATAATATATATATATATATATATATTTATATAATCCTCCTCCTACTTCTTCTCCTCTCAGAGGTCCCATGCCTTTGCTTGTGATTTCATTTGACCAGGTGCATGGGCTTCTGAAGTCTATGAACGTAGGAAGGCAAGCGGCCCGGATGGCATTCCTCCCCGAGTTTTAAGGGAGTGTGCCTCTGAGCTGGCTCCGTCCCTCGTTCAACTTTTCTCTCTATGCCTCAATACTAGTACTTTCCCTCAGTGTTGAAAGCGCGCAATAGTTCAACCTATTCCGAAGAAAGGTAGCCGCTCTGATCCTTCTAAATATTGCCCTATAGTTCTCACTTGTATTCTGTCTAAGATCTTTGAAACTTTTCTTAACTCTCACTTCTTAGATCATCTGTAATCTCATTCCCTTCTTTCTGATCATCAGAATGGCTTTCGTCGTTCGAGGTCTACTGGTGATATACTTTCCTATCTCACAGATCTATGGTCTTCTGCCCTTAGAGACCATGGGGAGACTTGCGCTTGACATATCTAGGACGTTTGACCGGGTATGGCATGCGTCACTGCTTTCCAAGCTCCCCTCCTTTGGGTTTCCTCCTTCTCTTTGCCTTTATGTCTAGTTTCTTCTAATCGTTCCATTTCGGCTGTTGTGATGGAGCGACTTCTTCTTCCTTTTCCTGTCAATAGTGGGTTTCAGGGTTCTGTCTTGTCTCTACTCTATTCTTACTTTTCATTTAATTCTTCTCAGCTGTTTATCTAACCCTATACATCATATGCCGATGACTCAACCCTCCATTCTTCTACTCATTTCAAATCTGCTCCTTCCTTTGCATCTAGAGTTGCTTCTCGTCTACATCTTTCCGATTCCATTCTTGCAGATCTGGATAGAATTTCCCAGTGGGGTCGTCTCAACCTTGTGAAATTCAACTCTTTAAAACTCAACTTCTAGAAATCTCCTCTCAAAGACACTCCTAACTTTTCTATTTTTCGATGGTTCTCCCGTCTCTCCTCTTTACAATATAACTCCTTGGCCTTCCATAAAAAAAAAATGTCTTGGAAACCTCATATCACAATGGTTGCTAAGCGGCTCAAAGAAGCTGGGAATTCTGTTTAGACTGCGAGAATTTTTTTCTTCCTCGCAGTTACTCCAATTATACAAGGGTCTCATCCGCCCTTGTATGGAGTACTGCTCTCATATCTGGGGTGGCTCAGGTTTCACCCGTCTTTTGGATAGGTTGAGTCAGCTAGGCTTAAACTGTCCGCTTTTTACTCTCTTGAATCTTTATCTTTGCGACGTGATGTTGGTTATTGTCTTTTTCTGTAGGTACTAGTCGGCAAATGCTAGGGGAACTTCCACTCGTGTACCTCCTCTTAACGGCGTCTCGCAGCACACGGGGTGCAATGTCCGCGCATCAATTTGCGTGGACATAGGCACTCCTGGCTTGTCCACTGGGTGCATCTTTCTTTCCTGCCCCTCTGTCTGTGGAACTCTCTCGTCTTCTGTATTTTCCTCTGCGTTTAATCTCAATTTCTTTAAGCCCGCGTCTGCGCCACCTGAATTTGCGTTCGGTGGGTATTGTAGGGTGGTTTTTATTTTCTGGATTTTGTACTCTTTTTCCTTCATTTTATTCTTTACACCCCTCCTGTAGGGCTTTGCCCGTGAGGGTGGTGATGTTAAAAAAAAAAAAAATATATTATAATATATATATAATATATATATATATATATATATATATATATATAATTATATTATATATATATATATATATATTATATATACCGAAACTCAGGGTTGAGTGTGCTGAGCAAACCTTATTCTGTTTCCTCCTACTTCTCTATCCTCAATTTTCAGCCAAAGGCGGATTGTTGCATATGTGCGCAACAATGTTATTTGCTCTCGTGTCTCTAATTTGGAGTCTCTGAATTTTCTACCTATGGCTTAAGCTCTCTTGCAATTCTACTACTAAATTTATTGTTCTGTCTATTTATCTCCTAATTCTACTGACTATAAAAAATTCTTCGACTATTTAAACTCCAAATAGAGCACATTCTTCCTCTTCTCCTTTTCTGAAATCATCATATTGGGTGATTTCAATGTTCACCACCTGGCTTTCTCTAGTTCTCATGATCCAGCTGGTGAACTCGCCTTACAATTTCTCTCCAGAAACCTTGAGCAGTTGGTGCAACTCCCTACTCGTATCCCTGACGTCTTGGTGATGAACCCAAAACTACTTGATCTTTTCTTAACCTCTAATCCTTCTCCTTATACTGTTAAACTCTTTCCTCCTCTGGGTTCATCCGATCACCTTCTTATCTCCGTATCTTGTTCTGTCTCTTCAAGTCTTCCGCAAGAACGGCCCCCGCCTTCGGCGAGGAAACGTCTGTGGCACTTCGGTGCTGCTAACTGGTCTGACTTGCGGTTGTACTTCTCTGATTTCCCATGGAATGATTATTGCTTTCGTGGGAGGGGTCCCTCGGAGTGTGCAGAGCGCATAACCGAGGTGATTCTCTCTGGCATGGAGGCGTACATTCCATATTCTTTCCCTTCTACTAAACCTAACAAACCTTGGTTTAACTCTGCTTGTTCTCTGCTATCCGCCAGGGATGCTGCCTTCAGAGATTACCGTCGTCTTCAAACTCCTGAAACTCATGCAACTTATATTTCATCCCGGAATCGTGCAAAATCTATTCTCCAATACCAAAAACTCCTTTTCTCCGCCGCAAATGCAATAATCTTTCTGGTTCCTCTTCTTCACTCGCCCTTTCTGGCATTTTGCAAAAAATGTCAACTCTAACTTTGCTTCTTCCTCTTTCCCTCCTCTAGTATCTTCTGATGGCACAACTGCCATTTTACCTTCAACTAAAGCTGAACTCTTCGCTCAAACTTTTGCTTCTAACTCTACCTTAGACGATTCCGGAGCTATTCCTCCTCCTACAACCCCCTCCAACTCATTTATGCCTAACATTGTAATTTCTTCTAAAGATGTCATTTCTGCTCTCTCTGAGCTTAACACTAAGAAGGCGTATGGTCCTGATGGTATTCCTCCTGCGGTTCTCAAAACTTGTGCTTCTGAGCTTGCACCCTGCCTTGGTAAACTATTTCGTCTTTGCCTTTTCTACTTCGAACCTTCCCTTCTTGCTGGAAACGTGGCTCATTCAACCTGTGCCGAAGAAGGGGGACCCCTCTCAACCCTCTAACTATCGTCCAATTTCTTTAACCTCCGTTCTTTCTAAAGTTTTCGAATCTATCCTTAACAGGAAGATTTGGAAACATCTCAATTCTTCAATCTTATCTCTGATCGCCAGTATGGCTTTCGTAAAGAACGTTCTACTGGTGATCTTCTTTCCCTACTTTCTGACTCTTGGTCCTCCGCTCTTCGGGGTTTCGGTGAATCTTTCGCTGTGGCGCTAGACATATCGAAAGCTTTCGATAGAGTCTGGCACAAAGCTTTGATTTCCAAACTTCCCTCTTTTCGGAATCTATCCTTCTCTCTGTGACCTTCTCTCTAATTTCCTTTCTGGTCGTTCTATAGCAGCTGTTGTAGACGGCCACCGTTCTTCCTATAAATCTATAAATAGTGGTGTTCCTCAAGGATCTGTCCTATCCCAAACTTTTTTTCTAATTTTCATAAATGACCTTCTCTCTATTACTTCGTCTCCTATACACTCCTATGCCGATGACTCCACCCTTCATTATTCTTTCAATTTGAAAGACGTCCCTCCCAACAGCAGTTGATAGACGCAAGAAGGATAGCCCTTGGAGCAACTGACCTCTGATCTATCCCTGATTTCAAATTGGGGCAGAGAAAACATGGTTGTTTTCAATGCCTCAAAAACTCAATTCCTCCATCTTTCTACTCGACACAATCTTCCACACAACTATGATATCTTCTTCGAAAACACTCAACTCAAACCTTCATCTGTTCTTAATATTCTCGGTGTTTCTTTTTCTTGTGATCTTTCTTGGAAAGATCACATTAATTTCTCTCTCCCTAAAACAAGCTTCTAAGAGGTTGGGTGTTCTGAGGCGCCTTCGTAGTTTTTTACGCCACCCCAGTTGCTTGCTCTGTATAGGGTGTTGTTCGCCCCTGTATGGAGTACGCCTTCACATATCTGGGGTGGTCCACACATACAGCTCATCTTCAAAAGGTGGAGTCTAGGGCTTTTCGTCTTATCAACTCTCCTGCTCTTACTAACTCTCTCCAATCTCTTTCTTCCCGTCCAATTGTTGCGTCACTCTCTCTATACTATCGCTATTACAACGGACATTGCTCTTCTGAACTCTCACGTCGCATACCTCCTCCACTGAGAAGGCTCGTGCGACACGTCTTTCTACACAGTCTCATCCTTTCTCTGTCCAACTCTCCGACCCCAGACTTAACCGCTATGCTCAATCTTACATGTACTCTACTGGTAAAGTCTGGAACACACTCCCTTTATCTGTTTTCCCAACTTCCTTTGACTTGCACACTTTTAAACGCCGTGTATCGGGTCACGTCGGCAATTAGCGACCCCGAATCCGATTGCTTCCCAACTCGTGGATATTGGTAGGCTCTGGCCTTTGCCCACCGGAGGAGAACATAAAAAAAAAAAAAAAATATATATATATATATTTAAGATAAGGATTGAATTATTTAAATGATAAAATCGAAGGTCAAAATTACCTGTAGTGAAAGGGTTAAAAGGATTAATAGAATGGTTGTCGTTGTGGCTTGAAAAATGACATTGCCTAAAAATATAAATAAAAATGAAAAAAAAAATATTTAATTTAGTTTTTCAGTTAAAATATATATTAACAATTAAAAATAATAAAATTTAAAATTAATCTATGGAAGATTTCATGTATCTAATAATAATATATCTAATTTTAATTTTTATTTTTAACTATACTTACAAATGCGTAAATGTAAATTATTTTTATTTATTTATTTAATTTTTTTGTGATTGTATATTTGTTTTGACTGTGTAAACAAATCGTATATTGATTTTTTTTCCAATATTTCTTTGAATTATATTTTGATTATTATGAAATTTTTTTTTTAAATTTTTCCTCTGCCGAGAGTATTTCAACACAGGAATTGCAATTTCAACTTTATTAAGTTTCTATTTCAAAATATGTAAACTATCAATCTAGTAACAAAGCAAATATGCTTTTTAGTTACATACGTCTCTCTAAATTCTAAGTATGATAATTCCATTTACATTTACGGTTTGATTAAAGAGGGTCTCTGGTTCCTCCATTACATTGGTCTGAAACATTTAAGAGGTCTAAGGTTTATCAATGGTTTTGATATGTTTTTTTGCATAAAGAATTCAAAAGTGTATCTCATTTTCTTCAATCATGTCAAGTTTTGTACTATTTTAATTTTTAAGGGAAAAAACTATGAAAGGAAGTGATTTAAAATTTAAAAACATTTTTATTACCAAATATTAACTTTACCTTATCCGAAAATATTCAAAATACATATAAAAATATGTGAACAATCACATATTCAGGGAAACGGGTTTTAAATCGTCTATCCCATTTTAATGCTGCATCCGTTTTTTTCAGCTGGATAATATTGATTTTTAGCCAGATAAGGGAGATTTTTTGATGGATTTTCGTAATTATTAGCACTTTTTTACATTAAATAACGCTTCATTGGAGTGTTATTACATCTAACCGGTGGGCAAAGGCCGTAGAGCTACCAAATTCCACCGGATTGGGTAAAATCTATCCTAGTCGATGGTGGCCGCCATTTCCAGATACACGGCGTTTGAAAGTATGCAAGTCAAAGGAAGTTGGGAAGCATATATTATCTTATATATATAATATATATTATATATATAATATATATAATATAATATATTATAATGCAACCATATCCCGCAAGATGCAGGGTGGCGTCGGCTGCAGAATCTTCATGTTCCTGCAACCGTAGTTGGGACGAAAATACTGATATAAAAGCTCCCAGCCTTTAGAACCATGCAAAGATTAATTCACCAATTTTCCTGACTGCGACGAAATCCTAATCCTTTTTTACAACCAATGTTTATATATATATTATATATATAAATATATATAATATATATATATTATTATATATATATATATATATATATATATATATATTATATATATATAATTTTTTTTTTTCACACCCTCTTTAATATGCCTATTTAAAATATTTACTTGTTGAAAAGAACTGCTATTCAAAATTTTGTTGCTCCTCCTCTTTAGTCCGGTTAAATTTAATTTTGCTTTATTATTTAATCTAAAATTAATTTCCAATTTTGATTTAATAAACAAAAAAAAACAAAAAAACTCAAAATATTTTAAAATTTTCAAATATTCAAAAATTTTAGTTTTCTTCTGCTAAACAATATCTGGTGTTAATTCTTCTTGTCCATCTTCTTTCCTCTTCTAATACTTTCTCGGAAATCTTCCATCACTCTAAATCCTTTCTCTTACTCTCCTATTTTCTTCTTTCTAGCTGCTTCCAATGCGACCGATTCCGACAGCAGTCAGTCAATTTTTATTTTATATATATATATATATCTATATATATATATATATATATTATATTATAAAATAAATAAATATATATATAATAAAAAAATATATATATAATATATATATATATTGGGGGCTCAAAGTGACCGGGGCCATTGCCATGTTGCAAGGCACTGGCACTGCTGAAATGTTGCATGCAACATTGCAAAGAACATTTCATGGTTTTTCGTGAGGCTATTTTAATCAGATTAATCTGGCATTCCATCGATTAATCGGATAATCCGATAATTAATACGTTTAATCCCCTAATTAATTATGTTAATCCCATAATCCCCACCTCATTTTGGTACTTAACCTTTTAAGCCCCGCCCACTTTTCCTTTGTACATCCCGACTGTCATGTACCAAGCCTTATTTGACATTCATGTGCTAGTACCAGGACCTAACTCATGCTCTTTTCTGAGTGCCATTTCTAGCTGCTTCTAGTTTTTCCTAACACTTTATAGCACTTGGCACTCATGCAAGTCCATGTCAACATGAGGTGAAGGTGGGTGCCAGTGTCAGCTGTCATTGATTGTCAGGTATCATTGCAAGAGCCTCTTTGCAACATTACATGGTACTCTCGGCGATGACATCATTTGCTCATGCGTATACACTTACCCCTGTGACGTCATGGCACTGAGCTATCTCGAGATTATGACGTCATCCGACCACTATTATTTTTCTTCTTCACATGGTTTTTATTTTCGTAGTTTTTTTCTCTTAACTACTTGATCTCTGTCCGCCATCTTGGATTAGCCATCCGTCATCATGGATTAGGTATCCGCCATCTTGGATTTGGTATCAGCCTTTCTGGCATTCGCCATCTTGAGTTTCTGTCTGCCAACTTGGATTTATGTCCATCATTTTGTCCACATAGTATCCGACATTTTGATCACGGGGTTTTCATATCCGTAGATTTTCTTCTTTCATCTTGGATTTGAATATGATAGCAGCGTCATCTATTAAGTGAAAATTAAACTACCTCGTCCAATATTCACAGCGAGAACTTAAAACAATTGTGAGACCAGGATTCGAAATCTCAACCTGCTAATTTGAATTCCATCATGCTACTACTACACTAACTTTATCATACCTTAGAATGAGTGAATTGTTCTATTCACCCGCCATGTTTTCGAATTTTTTACGCTATTATTTTATTGATTGTATAATAATTATCTATTGTTACATAACAATTATGTATTTATTGATATGTGTAATATTTTTATATGATCATTTAATGAGAATATGAGCTCTTCTCGATTTAATTTTTATTGATTGTATAATAATCATCTATTGTTACATAACAATTATGTATTTTATGGTTATTACGTCTTTCTTGTAGTTGTCTCTCAGGGTCATAGCCACGGATGCGAGAAATAACGCAATGTGGAGAACGAACGCACACACAAACATTCATGTTGTTGTCATGACGTGACAATTTATTTTTTAGAGGGAATATTACCACTTTCAAATACGAATTTAAAATATTATGATGTCATGCCCATATTTTTTGGGGACTTCATACTTTTTCTTTGTTTATTAGCATTCAAGTCCAAACTTGATACTTTTTTTATTTAACTTAAACAAATATCTCTGTATTTATATTATTTATTTATTTATTTATTTTTTTTTAATTTTTTTTTATTTATTTTTATATTTTTTATTTTTTACATTTTTCTTTTTTTTTTTTTTTTTTTTTTAAAAAAATTTTCCTTTATCTTTTTCTTTTTTATTTATTTTTAGTTTTCTATTTTTTCCTTATGATATTTTTCCTTATTCTTTTCCTTTTTTATTTTTCAAATTATTTTAATTTTTTAATTTTTATTTTTATTTTTTATTTTGTTTTGCTCTTTATTTATTTATTTTTTATTTTTTATTTTTACTTTTTATTTTTTATTTTTTTGAATAAATTATTTATTTCTATTTTTATTTTTTTAATTTTTATTACTTTTATTTTTTTTATGTTTTGCTTTTTACTTTTATATTTATTTTTATATTTTTATTTTTCATTTTCTTTTTTATTTTTTTCAAATAAATTATTTTTTATTTTTATTTTTTATTTTTATTTTATTTTTTATTTTTATTTTTATTTTTTATTTTTTATTGTTTTTTTGCAGTTACCAAATACAATCTTTACCACATTCTTCAAACATAAAAACACATTCACAAGAACATACAAACCCACAAAACTACATTGAAGACATCATCATGCTACCCGCATTCATTAAATTGTCATGGTAACAAACTCCAGCTGTTACCCTAATCTCAGGACATTTAAATTATTTCTACTTCGTCGCTCACGCACGTAGTAAAGTACGTAATACAGTGATGACCACTCACTCACTCACTAACTCACTCAAACACATTCACATTTGTCATCATACACAGCAATTGTAACCAACTAAGACCAGTTAGTTTAAAATTTTAACATTAAGTACACTGTTATACTCTACATATCAGAGCAAAATTTATTCAAATAAACACATCACAATCACTTAAAACTATTAACTACCCCTCTAAATATATTTGTTCATCAAAATATCTCCCTAACACAAACGGAAAGTCTTTATTTACACTGTGTTCATGCACTCTCACTGCATTCAGACATTTCTACAGCACTTATCAAAGATACTGTGTTGGTTTCTTCTCTAAGTCTCTAAATATGTGTCATTAATCTATATATTAAACTATCTTTTAAGCACTAATGCATGAACAAAGGCATGTTAGTATCTATCTGACATAAAAATTACAACACTTTGAATCTCAATGGTCATCCATATAATATGTAAATAATTGATCCTTCATATAGATTTCTAATCCTAAGTTCCAAAACATTTACTTTGAAACTCAAAATACAATATAATTTTTAACAATTATGCATGATCAAAGACATGCCGACAACTCTCTGGCACACATTTCATACACTATTCCCTTCAACATAAATCTTAATCTCAATACATAGTCTTATTTTTAAAACTTCGACATAGCCAAACGCATGTTATCCTCTCCCCAACAAACAATTTATAGGATATTACATTCATTTCTTATCTAATTCTCTCAACGTATATCTTAATTCACCATAGTACGCTAAACTTTTTAGCATTAAAGCATGATCAAATACATATTTTAATTCATTGTATTTAGATATTTTTTCAAAGGCAAAAGCGTACATTTCAAATTTAAAGCAAACTATAAAGAAGAATTTTTTACCAACAGCGCAAATTGCGCTTTTGAGGTTATGCCCAACATTGATGTACTGTATATATATATATATATATATATATATATATATATATATATATATATATTATATATAATATATATATATTATATATATATAATATATATATATATATATATATATATATATATATATATATTATATATATATATATATATATATATATATATATATATATATATATATATATATATATATATATATATATATATATATATATATATATATATATATATATATATATATATATATATATATATATATATATATATATATATATATATATATATATATATATATATTATATAAAGAAGAAGAAGAAGAAGAAGAAGAAGAAGAAGAAGAAGAAGAATGAGAGTATACATATATATATATATATATATATATATATATATATATATATATATATATATATATATATATATATAGTGTAGAAAACAATTCATCTTACCATTCTAGATGAATGATCTACAAGATCTGAAAATTAACAATAATAATAGGAATAATGAAAATAATGAAAAAAATAATAATAAAAATAATAAAATAATAATAATAATAATAATAATAATAATAATAATAATAATAATAATAATAATAATAATAATGATGATGATGAGAAAAATTAATACTAATAATAATAGTAATCATAGTAATAGTAATAATAAAAATGATAATAATAAAAAAGCATAACATTAAAATTAAAAATAATTATTTAATATATATATATATATATATA
>SEYY01023881.1:0-5000 GCA_009176605.1 Armadillidium nasatum
TGTTCTATACGTGTATGTAGGGATTTAATGGTTTCACCAAAATAAGAGAAGTTACATGTAATGCACCGAATTTTATAAACACCGTCGACTTATCTGTAAAGGTAGCGTTGTTAGAAATCAAGGTATAGGGAAATTTTATCAAGAAAACAGAAAACCAGACGAATATTACAAAATGTGGATATGGTATATTGTAAAGACATCAATGAATCATTGAATGGAACAATCTTCTAGAACACCACAAAATAAATCGAAATCATGCTAGATTTTTGTTTTCTTCAAAATTGAAAAATTAAAATACTCATAGAATCTTTTTTTATAAAAACTCTAAATGGTTTTATTACTTCATCAGGTTTTTTTTATATAGATAGCCTTCTTTCAGGTTATTTTAGGGACATTTTTAAAAAGCTTTTTTATGTAACCAATAGAGATCAAAATTATCATTTTTTTTTCAATTTGGTGCATTTTGCTTTCGTGTTTCTGGAAATGTGAACTTTCCTGTGTTTTCTCGATACTTTCTTTCCTTAGTAGCGCCTGATGAGAGAGAAGAGATATTTCTTTGAAACGTTGCGCTGGCCTTTTATTCTCTGGTACTTGCTTTCTCTTTTTTGATTTCAATGAAATCTTCGTTTTAACGTTTTACTTTTAATTGTTTTATACGTAGTGGTTTTAAAAAAAGGAGAAAGATTATATATATATATATATATATATATATATATATATATATTATATATATATATATATATATATATATATATATATATATATATATATTTAATAATATATATTATATATATAATATATATAATAATATATATTATATATAATATATTATATAATATATACTATTATAATATATATATATATATATATATATATATATTATATATATATATATATATATATATATATATATTATATATATATATATATATATATATATATATATATATATATATAATATATATATATAATTTATATATATATATATATATATATATATATATATATATATATATATATAAAAATAATATTAAACAAAAAAATGAAAGTAACATTTATAATTAAGATTAACATAATTCAAAATTTAATATCTTTCAACTATGATATCTGACGTTTCGGTTTATTATGGTAAAAACCATCATCATGAGAAAAAATTTTATTTACTTTGTTAAAAATTTTTAATACAAATTTTTTCTCATGATGATGGTTTTAGCATAATAAACCGAAACGTTATGCAGAAATCATAGTTGAAAGATATTAATTTTGAATTATGTTAATCTTAATTATAAATGTTACTTTCATTTTTTGTTTCTTTTTTTACTAAATATATATATATATATATATATATATATATATATATATATATATATATATATATATATATATATATATATATATATATATATATATATATATATATATATATATATCATATTTGAATGCAAAACCTATAAAGGTATGAAAATTAAAAATCATATATAAAAAAACCTTGTCCTAAGCTCTTTCAACAGATGTTAAAGAGACTTCGTTTTATAATATTCATATCACAAAATTTAGAACTTTAAGTTAGACCCCTTGACGAGTGAATCGAAAACGACTATCTTAATTATCGAGATTTGTTGGAAAATATTCAATAGGGCTTCATTTAGAAATTCTTTAAAGCTAACTTATAAGTATTCTTTTTACTATCTTACTTAGATTACAGCCTCTGATAAAAGAACTTAAATCTTGCGTGGCCAATTGGATATTTTGCTGTGTAGAGGAATAAAAAAAAAAAAAAAAGAAATGTCTACAAACAACTCATATATATATTTATATATATATATATATATATATATGTATATATATATATATATATAATATATTATATATATATATATATATATATATATATATATATTATATATATATATATATATTATTTATATTATTAGTTTTCAGTCAAAGGGGATTGCTATTGACTACACTAAATTCTTCGACTTTTCTAAACTCTAAAATAGAGAACATTGTCTCTTCTCCTCCTTTCTCTGAAATTATTATTTTAGGTGATTTCAATGTTAGCCACTGACAACAGCTTTCTTCAAGTTCTCATGATACAGCCAGCGAATGTGCTTTCCATTTCAATTTCCAAAATAACCTTGAACAGATAGTGCAACTGCTCTGTCGTATCTCTGATCACCTGAGAAATAAATCCAGCAGTCTAAACCTTTTCTTAACTTTCAATCTTTCTTATTATACTGTTAAACTATTTCCTCCTCCTTTGTCACAAAGAGTTCATTCCTCCTTTGGGTTTCTACAATCATTCTTTTTATATATGTATTCTCTTCTAACTCTTGAAGTCTTCAGCAAGAAATAAATTTATGCTTAAAGGGAGGAAAAAGTTTTTGGCGTTTCGGTGCCATAAACTGTTGTACTTCTTAGATTTCTCTTGTAATGTTCATTTCTTCAACGGGAGGGGTCCCACGGGAGGGGTCCCACGGAGTGCACAAAGCTGGTAACCGAGGTTATTTTCTTTGGTCTGAGGTCGTGCATTTCACTTTCTCTCCCTTCAAGTAAACCTAATAAATCTTGGTTTAACTCTGCTTGTTCTCGAGCTCTTTGCTGCAGGAATACTGTCTTCAGGAATTAAAGTCTTATTCAGACTTCAGAAACTATTGTAACATAATCGTGCAAAATTTATTTTTCGTGAACTAAGAACTCTTTTCTCTGAAGAATATATAATAAACTTTTTGGTTCCCCTTACTCATACCTTTCTGAATACCTTTCCCGCCCTTAACAATTTTCCAACGTTTAGAACTGTCGTTTTGCCTTCAGCTAAAGCTGAACTATTCACTCAAACTTTTAATTCTAATTCCACCTTTGAAGATTTTGGAGCTGCTACTCCTCGTTCAAACACTTTCGTCTTATTTATGCTTAACATTGTAAGTTCTTCGGACGTTATATTTGCTCTTTGAATAGGGCAATGCCAGTAAAATGTTAACTTTTTATAAAGGAAAAAAAGGCATAAGATCCTGATGGTATTCATATTGAGGTTTTCAAAACTTTTGCTCCAGAACTTTCACCATACCTTGGTAAGTTTTTCTTCTCGGTCTTTTAACTTCGAGCCTCCCTTTTTTGCTAGAAGTTTGTGTACATTCAAAATGTATCCGAAAATGGGGGACTTTTTTCAAACCTCTATTGTCCTATTTCTTTAATCCCCTCCTTTTTAAAGTTTTCGAATTGATAATTAACAGAATTATTTGGTATTACCTTAATCCTTCTAATCTTATCTCTGATTGTTCTGCTAGCGATCTCACTTCTCTCTTAATCCTGGCCCTCTGTTGTTAAGCATTTCGGGAAATTTTTTTATGTGGTGCTAAATACATCGAAGCCTCCGATAAAATCTGCCACAAAAAATTGATTTCTAATCTTTCCTATTTCGGTATATAATTCTCTCAATTCTATGATATCCTTTCATATTGTTCTACAGCAGCTGCTATAGATAGCCACCGTTCATTCTTTTAAATCTATTAATAGTGGTGTTGTTCAGGAAACTGTAATATCCCTAACTTTTATTTCTATTATTCTTTAATGACCTTATCTATATTACCCCATAATCAATCCAATCTTTCCTATTTCGGTATTATAATTCTCTCAATTCTATGATATTCTTTCATATTGTTCTACAGCAGCTGCTATAGATAGCCACCGTTCATTCTTTTAAATCTATTAATAGTGGTGTTGTTCAGGAAACTGTAATGTCCCTAACTTTTATTTATTTTATTCTTTAATGACCTTATCTATATTACCCCATAATCAATCCAATCTTTCCTATTTCGGTATTATAATTCTCTCAATTCTATGATATTCTTTCATATTGTTCTACAGCAGCTGCTATAGATAGCCACCGTTCATTCTTTTAAATCTATTAATAGTGGTGTTGTTCAGGAAACTGTAATGTCCCTAACTTTTATTTATTATTATTCTTTAATGACCTTATCTATATTACCCCATAATCAATCCAATCTTTCCTATTTCGGTATTATAATTCTCTCAATTCTATGATATTCTTTCATATTGTTCTACAGCAGCTGCTATAGATAGCCACCGTTCATTATTCTTTAAAATCTATTAATAGTGGTGTTGTTCAGGAAACTGTAATGTCCCTAACTTTTATTTATATTTATTCTTTAATGACCTTATCTATATTACCCCATAATCAATCCAATCTTTCCTATTTCGGTATTATAATTCTCTCAATTCTATGATATTCTTTCATATTGTTCTACAGCAGCTGCTATAGATAGCCACCGTTCATTCTTTTAAATCTATTAATAGTGGTGTTGTTCAGGAAACTGTAATGTCCCTAACTTTTATTTCTATTATTCTTTAATGACCTTATCTATATTACCCCATAATCAATCCAATCTTTCCTATTTCGGTATTATAATTCTCTCAATTCTATGATATTCTTTCATATTGTTCTACAGCAGCTGCTATAGATAGCCACCGTTCATTCTTTTAAATCTATTAATAGTGGTGTTGTTCAGGAAACTGTAATGTCCCTAACTTTTATTTCTATTATTCTTTAATGACCTTATCTATATTACCCCATAATCAATCCAATCTTTCCTATTTCGGTATTATAATTCTCTCAATTCTATGATATCCTTTCATATTGTTCTACAGCAGCTGCTATAGATAGCCACCGTTCATTCTTTTAAATCTATTAATAGTGGTGTTGTTCAGGAAACTGTAATATCCCTAACTTTTATTTCTATTATTCTTTAATGACCTTATCTATATTACCCCATAATCAATCCAATCTTATGCCAACAATCTCACCCTTCATTACTCCTTCCATTGTGAAAACTTGCTAATCAACAGCAACTAATTAAAGCTAGCAGGGTGGCTTTGGGACAAATATCCTCTGATATTTCTTGAATTTCTAATTGGGGTATAGAAAACGTGGTTATTTCAACTCAAAACCCCAGTTCCTTTATCTTTCCACTCGACAAAAT
>SEYY01023881.1:15000-20000 GCA_009176605.1 Armadillidium nasatum
TTAAATATTAAATAGGTTCAAATGTAGGAGTCAGGCAAAAATAGGGTTCGAATGAAAAGCTGAAAATTCCTATAAATGGTCAGCAAAGAGAATGGTAGGTAAGGCAAGAAAGTATATATTCCTAATGGTAGTTAAGTCAGTGAAATCAACCAGGAGATGGTGAACAGAAAGAAGGGCATTCTACTGACAAAACTGGCAGGTCGGAGGGGGGAGGGCTCCTTCGACATATAGTGACCGTGAGTTAAGTGAGTTTGATCATTGCGCAGTCGGGCCAAGATGACGTCCCTATGAGGACCTTGACGGTACCAGAAAGACCACGCACCAACGAGGAATTTCACACTACGAAGTTTGGTTCCATGAACATCATTCACCCAACATTCTTGCTAGTAGGTCTTAAAGTTTTTCCTAAGGATGACATAATAATCAGTTGGCGGGATATGCTCGCGTTGAAGCGCAACAGAAAGGTAAACTTGACAGGTTATTCGTGGAGTAAGTCGTCTTGAATGCAGCTTCATCATCGAGCTCGTTACCTGGGACAGCAACATTTGAGATTGGGACCCAGCAAAAAGACAGCAATTTCTTTCGAGTGTGGAGCCAGAGGTCTTGTTGGATGGTGAAAACCAAAGGGATTCTGGAAAAGCGGTTTTGAAGTGCAAGATGTGCACTTTTGAAGTCAGAAAAAATGGTGTTGGAATCTTCTGTGTGAGGGCAGATATTCTTGAGATAGCCAGTAAAATAGCTACAACTCTGCAGTTAATATCGAGGAACAGGATGAATGAGTATGCGACAGAGTGTGGTCCGGAAACACAGCCGAAGCACCCACTCCATCAGTGGTTTTGGAGCCGTCATTGAAAACAGTAACAGTATCCGCGTGAGCCGTGAGATGGACAGAGAAGTCAGATTTAAGGAGTTCTGGGTGGTGGTCGGCTTTCAAAATTTATATAGACGGTGAAAGAAAAGAGAAAAGTGAGAGAAATAATGCGTACCACAGTAAATATGGGAAGATAGGGGAGCAGAGGAGAAATTTAAAAGAAAGTTGAACATAAGTATGCAAGTACAACGAAAAGAAAAGAATAAATTGAATTAACAAAAAATGACAATACTGAAAAATAGGTTAGAAGGTAGACACAAAAGTGTCTGTTTGTCTCTACAACAAAGAGGCTACCTGTGTGGAGATAATAATAATAATAATAATAATAATAATAATAATAATAATAATAATAATAATAATAATAATAATAATAATAATAATAATAATAATAATAATAATAATAATAATAATTTTCCTTAATTTAAGTTCGCACTTCACGGGCCTTCACCTATTCAAGGAGGGAAACTTTTTAGCTAGTTCTACCTAAGATCCGATTGATGGATCGAACCAGCAACTTCAGTAACGTGATTCAATTAATCTACCATTTTGCCAACCTAGAACTTTTGTCTCTTAATCTATTAATATAAATTGTAAATCAAATTACACTCGCTCATATATATATATATATATATATATATATATATATATATATATATATATATATATATATATATATATATATATATATATATATATATATATATATATATATATATATATATATATATATATATATATATATATATATATATATATATATATATATATATATATATATATATATATATATATATATATATATATATATATATATATATATATATATATATATATATATATATATATATATATATATATATATATATATATATATATATATATATATATATATATATATATATATATATATATATATATATATATATATATATATATATAGTGATGTATCGGATGTCAAATTTTTTAATATCCGCGGTTGCAGATAACTATTTTTCACATCCGCGGATGAGGTTGCAGATGCAGATGTATACTTTCCTATATATAAAGGCTTCGAGTATATATATATTTTTTACACAGCACTACCACTTACGGGCAAAGCCCTATTCAAGGATGGGGTGTTAGAAAAATAAAAAAAAAATTAAAAAAAGGAACCTGCAGATCCCACCAAACGACTTAAGTGAGCACAGACGTAGGCTTTAAAGAAATTGAGATTAAATTTGGCAGGAAAAACAGAAAATGGCAGAGAGTTCTGCAAAACAGAGGTGGAAGAAAGGAAGGAGACACCACAACGGACAAGTATTAAATTGCCTATGGCTACACAAAATTTATGCACAGACAATACACCCCTTGTGCTACGATTACGCCGTAAGGGTGGAAGTATACGAGTGGATAGTTCCCTCGGGCATTTGCCTCTGTAGTACCTTTAGAAGAAATTCAAGGCACCAACGTCACTTCGCAAAGATAAAGAGTCAAGTGAATTAGAAAGAGCGAAACAGTATATAAGCCTTTTAACCTTTGACGCAACCCTATCCAAAAGATGGATGAAACCTGAGCCACCTCAGATATGAGAGCAGTACTCCATACAAGGGCGGATGAAGCCCTTGTATATATAATTGGAGTAACTGTGAAGGAAAAAAAAATTCTCTCAGTCTAAGCAAAACTCCCAGCTTCTTTGAAGTTGCCCTAGCAACCATTGTGATATGAGGTTCCCAAAACTTTTTTTTTTGTTTATGTGAAGGTCGAAGATGTTTATATGGTCAAAAGGAGAGATGGTAGAACCATCGAAAGAAATAGAAAAGTTAGAAGGTGTCTTTGAGAGGGAGATTTCAAGAGATTGAGTTTTTAAAGAGTTGAATTTCACAAGGTTGAGACGACCCCACTAGGAAATTCTATCTAGATCAGCAAGAATGGGAATCGGAAAGATGAAGACGAGAGGCAACTCTAAATGCAAACGAGGGAGAAGATTTGAAATGAATAGAAGAATGGGGAGTCAAGTCATCGGCATTTGAATGGATAGGGTTAAATGAGTAGCTGAGAAGATCATTAATGAAAAGTAAGAATAGAGTAGGAGACAAGACAGAACCATGAGGAATACCACTGTTGACATTCGAAATGGAACCATTAGAAAGAAAGATAGACTTATGTAAGCAAAGAGAAGGAGGGAAGCTTGGAAAGCAGTGACGCATGCCATACTCTGTCAAATTCCTTAGAAATTTTAATCGCCACTACAAGGGACAGACGGGGCTGGAATTTTGCCGAGGCTATGGCCGGGGCCAGGGTTCTGGCCGGGTTTGCCTAAAATTTGTAAGGAGGTCAAAAGCACTGAAATTTTAGGTTAAGAAAATTAGATATAAATTTTATTGAGGTTTATTTAAATATAAGGAAGGAGTAGAATAATCAACATTTACTTAAATTAATGATTATATGCATTTTCTACGAAAAATATTAGAAAATTGCAGATTTTTTATAATAAAAGTTTTAAAAAAAAAAAATATATAAAATTTTTTTTTTTTTTTATTCATAATAGTGATTCAACAGGTTTACCTAAATAAGACCCTAAGTTAAAGTTTGAAAAATGTAGGATTTAAAATTATCAATATAACCTGTATTTATACATATCATTGTTATTTTATTGCTGCGTATCAAATTTGTATCATTTTAATTATTATTTTGTTTATACTTTCAGTCAATATGGTTAAAAGATCAGCTTCAGCAGTATGGGAGTACTTTACAATGTTTCAAGATAGGCTCGAAATAGCTAAATGTAACATCTGCAGTCAGAAAATTAGAAGAGGACATCCGGGTCCTGCAAGTTAAAATTTTCAACCAAATCTTTAAGGAGGCACTAAAGTCAAAACACAAAGATGAATATTCACTAGCAAAAAAGGAGCGGTCAAAAGAAATAGAAAAGAAAAGAAAATATTGAAAAAAAAAACAAGAAAGAAATCTTAATTTTCCTATATTTTTTTGGATTTTTTTTTTTTTTTTTTTTTTATTATTATTTAACTGATTGGAGTGAAATTTTCAGGGTATATGCATTTTTTCCCGAAGTTGATTTCGAGCATTTTTCTGAGTCTATAAATAGCGGTTTGAAAGTTATTTGGACCCAAAGTTTAAAAAAATGAATAGCGGGGTCAAACCACTGGTCCATATGAGCTGAAAATTTAACTGAATAACCTTAGTCCCAATTTATTGCATTAGTGGGAACAGATTTTTGATATCACGTCTAGGAAAAAAGTTATAAGCACTTGAAATTTTTTTTTGCAAAAATCGTACCCTTCCGGAGAAAAAAATTATTTAAAAAAACGCTATCTACTACTTTTTTTTTTTGAATATTGTTTAGAGGAGGGACAAGGAAACAACTTTTATTTAGTGTATTATTAAATGCTATTTGTTTGAAGTGAGATGTAGTCTCTCAAACTTTGAGAATTTTTGAAATTTTTTCAAAAATGGATCTTTTTGAAGGCTATATCTTGAAACCAAAAATCGCATCGAATAAAGTATACAGGAATTTGTAGCCCTATCCCTCCTTTATACACTTACCAAAAATAAGAAATGTTATAACTGTATTTTTTTTTATAAATTTTTTTAAAAAAAAAAAAAAAAAAAAAAAAAAAAAATTTTTTTTTTCAATAGTTGGTCAGTTTTTGGCTTATAATATTTTTCCTATAACTCTGAGAACAAAAGTCTATTAGAAGCTTTTATATCCAATAAAATTCTGAATATACAGTCCAAATTTCAGGGGTCAAATTTCTAAAAAAAAAAAAAAAAAAAAAAAAATTTAAAAAATTAAAAAAAAAAGAAGTTTTTGACGGTTATAGGCTTAGGAAAAACACTAGAAATGGATTTTTTTCACTGGGAAAAAGGTATATACACTGAAAATTTCAGGAGAATCGGCTGAAAATTAAAAACCAAATTTGAAATTGGACTGTTCCCTTAAGTATAATTTGCCATTTTAACCCCGGTTTTCTCTGATTTTGAGTCTCTTCATGGTCCCTAAGGGCAGAAGAGCATAAATCCGTGAGATAGGAAAGTATATCAATAGTAGATCTCGAACCTCTAAAGCTTTACTGGTGGTCAGAAAGAAAGGAATGGGATTCCAGATGATATTAGAAATAAAAGTTGAGAA
>SEYY01023881.1:70000-77500 GCA_009176605.1 Armadillidium nasatum
AGAGCTGTATGAGTGGAACCACTCCAGATGTGTGAATCGTACTCCATATAGGGACGAACGACACCCCAATAAAGAGCAAACAACCGGAGTGAAATGAAGATATTTTGAAGGCACCTCAGAATACCAGATCTCTTAGAAGCTTGTTTAGAAAAAGGAGTAATGTGATCTTTCAAAAAAAAAATCACCAGAAAAAGATGCACAGAGAATATTAAAGACAGATGAAGGTTTGAGTTGTGTGTTTTTGAAGATGTCATTTTGGTATGGAAGGTTGTGTCGAGTAAAGAGATGTAGAAATTGAGTATCTGAGGCATTCAAAATGACCACGTTCTTTCTGCCACAATCTGAAATACGAGAAAGATAAGAGGTTAGTTGCTCCAAGGCTGCCCTTCTTGCGACAATTAACTACTGTTGGGAGGAGTGGAGCGTCTTTCATACTGAAAGAAGTAATGAAAGTTGGTTTTCTCAGCATAGGAGTGGATAGATAATGAAGTACCAGAGAGAAGGTCATTAATGAAAAATAGAAAAAAATTGGAGACAAGACAGATCCTTGAAGAACACTACTATTAATATGTTTGAAAGAAGAACATTGAGCATTTACAACAGCTGCTCTAGAACGACTGGAAAGGAAATTAGAAAGAAGGATAGATTCTGAAAGAGATAAGTTTGGAAATCAAAGCTTTGTGCCAGACTCTATTGAAAGCTTTCGCTATATCTAGCGTGACAGTAAAAGATTCACCGAAATGCCGAATAGTGGAGGAACAAGAGCCAGAGAGAAGGGAAAGAAGATCACCAGTAGAACCTTTTTTACGAAAGCCATACTGGCAATTAGAGATAAGATTAGAAGAATTGAAATGTTCCTAAATCTTTCTGTTAAAGGACAGAAGTTAAAGAAATAGGACGATAGTTAGAGGATTGAGAAGTGTCCCCCTTTTCACCACGAGCTGGATGAGTCCAAGCTTCCAATAAAGACAGACCGCAAGAGGGATACCATCAGCCCAGTATGCCTTCTTAGTGTTAAGCTAAGAAAGAGCGGAAATGGCATCTCTAAGAGGAGGGAGGAAGTTAATGGAAGAGGTATAAAACAGAAATTGTCTAAGGTGGAATTAAAGACAAAAGTTTGAGCAACGAATTCAGCTTTAGTAGAAGACAAAACGGCGGTTGTGTCATTAGAAGATAAAAGAATAATGGGAAAGTGGAAAAAGCAAACTTAGAGTTAATATTTTTGCAAAATACCAGAAAGGGCGTGAAGAGGAGGAATCAAAAAGAGTTTTCCTTTTTTTACGGAGCAATGAGTTTTTGGTGTTACGAAGAATCGATTTATCACAATTACGGGAAGAAATAAAATTTGCGTGAGTTTCTGGAGTTTGAAGATGTCGGTAATCCCTGAAGGCAGCATCCCTGCGGCGAATAGAACGAGAACGAGTAGAGTTAAACCAAGGTTTGTTCTGTTTAGCTGAAGGGAAAGAATATGGAATGCTAGCCTCCATTCCGGAGAGAATCACATCGGTTATGCTCTCCGTGCATTACGAGGGACGGGACCCTTCTCACTGAAACAAATCATTCTATGTTAAATCAAAGAAGTTCAATCTCATGTCAGACTACTTAGCTGCACCGAAGTGCCAGAAACGTCTCCTCGCCTAAGGTAGGGACCGTTCTTGCGGAAGACTTGAAGAAATAGAACAAAATACATAGATAAGAGTGTGACCGGAAGAACCCAGAGATGGAAAGAGTTTAACAGTGTAAGGAGTAGGATAAAAAGTTAAGAAAAGATCAAATATGTTAGGTTCATCACCAAGACAGGTCAGGAAAACGGGCAAGGAGTTGCATCAATTGCTCAATGTTGCCCTCAATAGAAAAGTGGTAGGCGAGTTCACCAGCTATATCATGAGAACTGGATGAAAGCCATTGGCGAAAGTGAACGTTGAAATCGCCTAAAATGATGATTTCGGAGAAGAGAATAGAAGAAAGAGTGTACTCTATTTTGGAGTTTACATAGTCGAAGAATTGTTAATAGTCAGTAGAATTAGATGATAAATAGAAGGAACAAATAAATTTAGTTGTAAAATTACAAGAGAGCTTAAACCAAAAAGTAGAGAATTCAGAATTGACTGAAAATTGAGGAAAGAGACAGTAAAAAGTAACAGAGTAAGATGTGCTGTCAATGCTTTCAAGCACCATGTTTTCAGTTAATTAAGAACAAGATGTAAGGCCTAGAAGAAGAGTTTTGGTGTTCGACAAAAGGGAGATTAGAAAAGAGGCCGCGAATGCTGCAGAAATTAATGAAAAAGAATAATGTGCACCAGAGCAAGCCTGCAGCACCATTTCCGTCATCGGGGGCAGCCAACTCTTAAGTGATGATGGGGTGATGGGTAGATAAGGGCCATTTTTGAATCAAGTCCTTCCAAGCATCTCCGAGACAGCTTTATGTTTCGTCATTTTTTCCATTTAAAAAGATAATGTACGAGTAAGAGCTTGTAAATTTGAGGAGAACATGTGAATAGAGAAGGGGGTGGGTGGGGGGAGTTAGCGGGAGCATAGGCGCTCCAATATCAGACGAGGGTATACTTGAGACCCTCTGAGAAAGTGAAACACGAAAAAAAATATATATAAATATATATATATATATATATATATATATATATATATATATATATATATATATATATATATATATATATATATATATATATATATATATATATATATATATATATATATCTCGTTTCCACCGAATACATATAGGACCGTAAACCACTCGTTTACGTGATATCGAGAGAATAATTTGGGAATGAAATAAACATGCATAGTTTATTATACGTAGCATTTAACATAAGTGGGATGCAAAATCGATGCGTTCACCTCACTTTCATTCCTGACCATTTTCTTTGCTGTTCAGTCCATCTGAAATTGGTTCGAAATTGGGGGTCTGGGGGTCCGGGGGCCCGCGCGGGTCCGTGAACCGACAAAGAAAATGTCAGGAAGGTCCCTAAGAATGCAGGATTTCACGCAAATGCAGAAAAGACCGTTAGGGACACGTTGCCAGATTTTTCGAAAAGTAGCTAAATCTGGTACCCCGAAAGCGCTGCATACACTACTGCCATTGCAACAGGTGTTCAAAATGGATTAATAACTCGCCAAGACGGACCATGCTGTCCTGCAACTAACGAAACCCACAGTGTTCCTAATACTTGTTTCTCCTTCCTTGACCCTCTGCAGTAAATGCCTCTTTATACACCAATTGCTTTAGATGACCCCATTGACGGTCGGTATACGAGTCGTGCCGATGATGACATCACCTACCATATATGTAACACTGTAGTCATGACATCTCTCCTAAGGAACCTGCAACATATTTAACTATGATGTACTGTGTTTGTGTCATTCTCCATATTGTCCCCACGAGATCACTTATACGAGCGTCTTACGACCCTATATGTATTCGGTGGATTTCATTGTTATGATGTCATCTTCCATCTGTTAAAGTTTGCAAGCATTGATGTGAATCACTCTTTATATATATATATATATATATATATATATATATATATATATATATATATATATATATATATATATATATATATATATATATATATATATATATATATAATATATATATATATATATATATATAATATATATATATATATATATATATATAATATATATATATATATATATATATATATATATATATACTATATATCATGGCACTTGAATTTCTTGAAAAACTGAGAGAGAGAGAGAGAGAGAGAGAGAGAGAGAGAGAGAGAGAGAGAGAGAGAGAGAGAGAGAGAGAGAGAGAGAGAGAGAGAGAGAGAGAGAGAGAGAGAGAGAGAAGAAAAGTCTTTTCTTTGACCCACTATAAACTGAACTCTTCAATAGGGATAAAGCTTAATATTTTTATTCAAAATTTAGTAAACAGCTGAAATTTATTTAGCAATATAATGGAAAAATGCCATCTACAATTACGTAACACGTAGAGCGCAAATAACCAATCAATAAATTATTTTTAAAATATTATTTGTGAAAAGATTCCTGAAACCGAAAAAAGAAAAAATCTGTCTATTTAAAACATACCTATCTGAAAATGATATAAATAAGGTAAGTAAAATTTGTACTATGATCCGCAATACGAACAAGGACTCCAAATAAAGTATTCAAATTTTACTTAAATAGTTCATACAACTCCGTAAACAATTTTCACATTTAATTTATATTCTTGTGGAGATTCCTGACCATGCAGGAGTGTACTGTCGCTAGTAAGATGTAACTTAAGGAAAAAGGACTCGTTTTATAAATATTCCCAAGTGTATCAAAGGATTCTGCCATGTAAAACAAATATAAGATCAAGGTAAACTTTTCCTAAATATTTATTAATATTCCCAAGTGCATAAGATGGCTAACATGCAAAACTGATATAAGGTCATGGTAAAGTACTTTATTAATTCTTCAAAGAGGGATATTAGTAAGGTCAGAATTTAGTTGAAGAAACTTAACTAATAAATATAAGAAATGAGATTTGTTTTTCAGCATATAATAAACTTTAAATAATTTTCTATTACTTTCTTTTTTTATTCACAAAATTCTTTTGTTGATATCAAAAATAAAGAATAAATCTGAGTTCTTAACTTAAATTATTATCACAAGGTCTGTAAAGCTAAAGTCTTTGAGTTTTGAGTTGAAGGATCAGACCATAATAATCAATCGTATCAAATAAAGAGAAATTGAAGTATTGGAAGTCAATTCTTTATTCTGGATAGACACGAAACAGCCAATTGATGACAGCTGAAAAAAAAACATTCAACTCTGTCCATCAAAGAAAAAATTTAGACTTTACAAACCTTCAAAAGGGGCCAATATTTTTTTTTTTTTTTTTTTTTTTTTTTTTTTTTTTTTTTTTTTTTTTTTTTTGGACAAAATAAATGGTGGTTAATTGAATAAATATTAAACATTCTTTATCTGAATAAAAATTTAGACTTTCCAAAGATTCAAAAAGGTCAACCATTTTTTGTGGACCCAAATCGTAATCGAATCTTTTGCATATACGGCTTCATAAATATTTATCCCTACAATAGTGGTGGTCAATATAATATTAAGTGTAGTGGCCAACCCAAATTAGCTCATAAAATCAGAGTATAATTTTATATATATAGAATTATTAGTAATAATTAATATTATAATAATAATAATAATAATAATAATAATAATAATAATAATAATAATAATAATAATAATAATAATAATAATAATAATAATAATAAAAATTGCAATTCATTATAATTTTTATTAAGTATTTTAATTTTATCATATAAAAAATAAAAATAAAATAAAAAAATCCATATTGGAATTTGCAGTATTAGAAGATTTAAGTACAGTTGACATAGTAATTCTGCAAACTATATAAAATCTTTAAGTGAGGAGAAACAAAATGGCTGACAATATTGTTTTAGCCACTGCCAAGCCAAATAAGAATTCGAATCAGAGTAATGCCCAAAAATATCAATAATTTTGTTTCTAACTAATATTTTTGACATCCCAATAATAATAATAATAATAATAATAATAATAATAATAATAATAATAATAATAATAATAATAATAATAATAATAATAATAATAATAATAATATATAATAATAATAATAATAATAATAATAATAATAATAATAATAATAATAATAATAATAATTATAATAATAATATAATAATAATAAAAATAATAACTATTATTATTATTAGAAACTTCATACTTCATTTAATTAACATTACGTAAGCATTGTAACAATACATTACAAATTAATAATCATGTGACAGGAAGTACTTCTTAAAAAAAAAAAAAAAAAAAAAAAAAAACTAACTTGATTTCACAAGTCTTTTTCTTTCTTTGTCAAAGATACACTTCAACAACCAATTACACCATTAATAATGACCAAAAATAATAATAATAATAATAATAATAATAATAATAATAATAATAATAATAATAATAATAATAATAATAATAATAATAATAATAATAATAATAATAATAATAATAATAATAATAATAATAATAATAATAATAATAATAATAATAATAATAATAATAATAATAATAATAATAATAATAATAATAATATTGACAATAATTAAAATAATTAATGACAATACTTTTAGTAAACAGATTATAACATTAAAATGCGAATAAAATTTTAATTCAAAAAAATTAATTAAACAGCGCGAGTCTTTAGAACTGAAAAACTATAACGACTATAATTAAATTTAGTCTTTTATTTAATTATAGTTTTAAAAAGAGAAATTTTACTGGAATTATCAAGACCTATACTGTATAACTAGAAATAAACTTTATTTAAAGTTTTAAAATTTACACATTTCAAATATAATTTAATAAAGCTCAAACTCTCAAACTACATTTTATTGTTTAATTTCTACTTCTTAATAGTCTTCCGTGGCTCAAACGGTAGAGTGATTGACTCACGTGCTTAAGAGCATCGGTTCGATCCCTCTTAGGATCCTACGTAGATACTACCTAGAAAAGTTCCTCTTCTTGAATAGGGCAATGCCCGTGAGATGTGAACTTTTATTTAAAAAAAATAAAAAAAAAAATTTGTGGAAGAGTGAGTATTTGTAAATTTCTTACCTAACTATCATTACAAGATGCTAAAAAAAATATTAATGTTTAAACCTTAATAACAGTTTTATTACACAGCGTTAATGAAAACATACGACAAAAAACAAAAACAAAAAAACATTTTTTTTTTCAATCATAATAATATAATCATGCACAACTTCAAAAATTAAACAAAAATTTAACCTCTAACATCTTATGCTTCATCAGCGCTTTTTATTATTATTATTATTATTATTATTATTATTATTATTATTATTATTATTATTATTATTATTATTATTATTATTATTATTATTATTATTATTATTATTATTATTATTTTATTATTATTATTATTATTATTATTATTATTATTATTATTATTATTATTATTATTATTATTATTATTATTTTATTATTATTATTATTATTATTATTATTATTATTATTATTATTATTATTATTATTATTATTATTATTATTATTTTAGAAGAGGTGAATTTTTAAACATTTTCTTAACAAAATTTTATTAATAATAAATAATAATAAATAATAACAATATCATCGATCAAAAGTATATAACATATAAAGTATATACATCAATCAAAAATCAGTCAATGAGACCCCAAAATCAATATCAAAATAAATCATAAAAAAACTGATTGAAATATTAATAAATCCAATTAAATTTACAAACCCGAATAATAAAACTTAATCAAGAAATTAACTGTGAAAAACTAGAACAATCGATTTTTTTTACATAGTATCAGCAAAACCCATCCATATTCCTTATTTAATTTTAATATTTTAATTTTCCAAAAACCAACAAACCATTTCTTAATACTTGCTTCATTACTATTTGAAAAAATAATAAATAACATTTATAAC
>SEYY01023882.1:0-5000 GCA_009176605.1 Armadillidium nasatum
TATTTTTAATTTAAAAATCTTGTTTTATATTTTAAAATAAAAATTCTAGAAATGTAATTTCTCTTTTTAATGCTAAATTTTGAATATATATATATTTTTATTATCCAAATGTTAATATTACTTTTTGCATTTTATTAAATACCTTTTTCAGCACAGGAAAAATAATTGAACGCTTTATAAAAAAAATGGGGTCAAATATTACGATTTTAAAAGAACAATCAATTATTATAATATTATTGCATATTTAGGCTACTGTAAGAGATAATATATGGCCTAATATCATCATATAATCGAAGAGTGGTTTCAATTTTCACATATTTTATTTTATTTTGAAGTTCAGAATATTAAAAAATAGGAACATTGGTTCTGATAAGTAAACAAGTTATAAGAGATGACGCGATTTCAAAGACCAATAAATTTTCTTTCATATGATTTCAAAGTGACAAGAGACGAACTCAAAAATCTTTGAAATATATATATATATATATATATTATATATATATATATATATATATATATATATATATATATATATATATATATATATATATATATATATATATATATATATATATATATATATATATATATATATATATATATATATATATATATATATATATATATATATATATATATATATATATATATATATATATATATATATATATATATATATATATATATATATATATATATATATATATATATATATATATATATATATATATATATATATATATATAACATATATATTAGTATAGCTCTTTTTGCATTTTTTCCGTGTAAACCTGCGCCTTTATAAAGCATTTGAGAATTAGACTTTCTTTATTCAAGGAAGTTTCTTCTTCAATTTTCACAGGTTTCTTACATGGTTTAATTTCTTGCAGTTCCTCAGGTCTAAGGCACAGTGTATCAGAAAAAATTTGCAACTTGAAACGTATATTATTTAAAGGAAAAGTATTTTTGATGATTATGTTTTGATTTGTTTGCATATAAATGTAAGTATTTTTTTTCATGTTTATAAACTTTGTTAATGAACATTATTATGAAAATTTGTTTCAGAAAAAGATGAGAACTTCATTTGGGTTGACAAATAGTTCGAGTATGTGGTAGGACAATAATAATATATTTTTCTTTTACAGAGAGGTAATATTTAATTACTTTGGGAAAATGAATTTTTTCGGATTTTTATGTGACTTTGTAAGATAGCTGATCTCACAATCTTCATCTGCAGTTTTTTCTTTCAATACTTCTTTAACATAGAAGATTGTGTTTTTTGATTCAGATTTACAAGAACAAAATTTTCCCCTCTTGCTTCTTGTGGTTCTTCGAGTGTCTCCTCTCCTCTTCAATACAGTTTGCCTCATCAGAAGACATCAAAATTGGAGACTGTCATTATCAGTTGTCTCTGCTTCTACTCAGAATAATCTTTTCGATGGTTTATTTGAAATTTTACTCTTTTGAGCACTTCTTTGCTTAGTACTAGCTGAAAAATTTCTTTTACAGGAGTATTCATAGGAATACAACTTTTCCTCTTTCTGTCAGTATTTTTTTACCATTTCTATTTTCAGAGTGAGGTAATTTACGGAAAATGTCGTGGGAAGTGACCTGTGAAGAGGTAACTGTCAAGTTCAACTGCAGCTCTCATATCTTCTTTAAATAGCGAAATACATGTTTTCGTTCTCATTGACGAGCCATTCTTACATTTTTTCAGATATCGCTACCACAATATAGTAAAACAAAAGTATTATGGTAGCCGATGTGTGATAAATTAAAGGAAAGTTCTTGTCTCTGCTCCTTGGCTCCTTGGTCAACTTTTATGTTTTACAGTTTATTAATTATTATGCTTCAGCTAGAATTTGTTACTATATATCTACTCAACATTTCAATTATGTCTTGTCTTTTGAAAGATTAAGCCTCAAAGTATGCATGGGACACAAGGTTAAAATGTTACGCTCTGCTCCACATGACATCGTTAAACTGAGGTCAGTGCAGAATAAATTTATTTACTGTAAGTAAATTTATTGTAAATAAAACATGAAAAGTGATGTAAGTAATTATAATGACATTCAATATATATATGTATATTTATTTCATAACAAAAACTATAAGAAAGCTTTATCTTAGTTTTCTAATGGGTTGAATTTATGTTTTATATTTCTTTATTTCTTTATTATTTTAGGTCTCATAAGTGTGTGTATGCGATTATTAACTAAGTGCTCTTCTTTTTTATTTCAAACGAAGTTTTATCAACTGTAACAAAACTTTGCTATTCTAAGAAAAGTAAAGGTAATTTGTTTAAATTAATTGTTTGTTTTTCTTTTAACCTTTAAGTTTTATAATTAGTTGTTAGTATTTATGTTGGCACTATTTTTCATTTTTTTTTTACTTTTCTTATAGAGTTTTGTTAGTCTATTTTATCGTACTTTTTCTTTGTTTTTATAGATTTTAAATTATTTTGAATTTATTTATCTATTTTGTTTTTAAAATGGGTATAAACATTTATCTATTTGGATAATCATTATTTAAATTCGCTTACTGTTTCATGAATGTGAACAAGTGATTTTGGTTGTTTTTCTGATTTGGAAGTACGCGTGTTCGGTGTCATAGGGTGAGGGTGGGTACACGCAAGGATTTTCTAGTAACTTTACTAACATCCATGGACTACTTGCTAATTTCGCATCTGTTGAGTATCAACTTTTTACTTATCATCCAAACTCTATATTTCTGTCTGAAACCCTTTGAAATCCTTTGCTAGTAATATAAATATATATAAGGGAAGGATCCTGACCTGATACAGGTCAGGAGGAGGCTAAATCATTCAATATTAAAGATCTGGAGCAATTGATTAGGAAACCTACACACATCCCAGATCGTTCTACCCCAAATTCTTAAGCACATTTGACTTGTGCTTCACCACTATCCTATCTCGCTATAATTACAACATTTTTCTTCCTATCGGTAACTCGTTTCTCTAACAGCTTCATCCTGCCCTAAGCGTACTTTCTGGCACATTAATCTTGATAATCGGGAGGTATTGAGTCGCTTCTCGGCTACTTATTTTTAGAATGAATCCTGTTCTGACACTGATGATGCTTCTGAATCTGTTATTAAAGTGGGAGCAGTGATCGAATATGGGATGAGCAGGTTCACTCCCATTTCAACTATATCTTTCTCTCCCTCAAACTCCATGGTCGATGGCGCCTTGTCTCGTGTTATTCAGGAATGCATATCTGGCATAATAGGATTCTCTTTCTTCTATCACTTTTACTAATTTTAATTCTGCTCGGAATCTTTAAAGTGAATACTTCGAAAAGCCAAGCGTGCTTTCACAAAAAGGAACTGCGCTGACCTTCTTGGTTCTCCTACTGTTAAAAATTTCTGGTATCTTGCCAAAAGTATACCCAGTAACTTTTGAAAATCTTCTTTTACTCTTCTTATTCGATCTGATGGATGTGTATCGAAAAATTCTGCTGTAAAAGACAATCTCTTCCGTCTCCTTTTTTTCACCTTATTACACCCTGGAGGGTTCTGCTATTCCTCCTCCTACTCCTTCTTCTCTCATGTGTCCTATGTCTATACCTGTGATTTCATTTAATCATGCGCATGGGACCCTAAAATCTGCGAACATTCGAAAGACTAGTGTCCTGATTGCCATTCTTCCTCGTGCTGTGAGGAAGTGTGAGTCAGATCTGGTTCATCTCTACTCTCTGTGTCCTAATACTAATACAATACTTAATTAATATTTTGTAGCGCTCATATTTAAAATCGATCCAGTAAAAAGTAGCTACTCAGAACATTCTAATTATAGCTTTATTTCTCTCAACTGTATTCTATATAAAGTCTTTTAAACTCTCTTTATTTCTCATTTCCTTGATCATTTGGCATCACACTCTCTTCTTTCAGATCACCAGAATGTATTTCAACCCTCGAGATCAACTGGTGATATACATTCCTAACTTACAGACTTATGGTCTTCTGCCCTTAGAGTTTACTGGAAGTTTTGTGTGGTTGCGCTTGACATGTCCAATGGCATATGTCATTGATCTCTAAGATCACTTTCTCTGAGTTTTCCCCCTAGTTTTCCATGACTAGTTTCCTCTCTAGCTGATGGTACGGCTTTTACTTCTTTCCCTAGTAAGATTGTAGTGTTCCTCAGGTTTCTGTTCTATTCCTAATTTATTCTTACATTTCTTCAACGATCTTCACAGCTTTACTTCTAACTCTCTTCATTCTTATGCCGACGAATAGGCTCTTAATTATTCTACTCATTTCCCATAAAAGGTTAAATTATTTTTTATATATATATATATATATATATATATATATATATATATATATATATATATATATATATATATATATATATATATATATATATATATATATATATTATAACTCTACACCATATACTGCACATGCTGGGTGGTGTCGACTGCAGAAACTTCATATTCCTGCAACCGTACACGGGAAGAAAAAAAAAACTGGCTCTAAAGGTTCCCAGCCTCTAGAACCATGCGAAGAATTATTCCTCATTTGTTCTGACTACATCGAATTCCCCATCCTTTATTGACCAGAAGTTATCTAGAAGATTCAATAATTTCCAATTTTACACATTTATTCCGATGAAAGTTATTTAAAAGAACTTAAATAAAAATTTTCTTGCTTCACAGATGATTTTGATTTAAAATTACTTAAAAGAACTCTTTCGAAAATTTTCCCGAACCTCTTGAATGGTTTAAATATTAATTTTGGGTCAATTTATTTAAATTTCAAATGTTTAAATTCAATAAAATTTTCAAATATTTTCTTCGATTCCTAAAATTTTTCAATTGCTTCTAAATTACAATCTGGATTCACATATTACATTCTCTTCTTTCTTCAGACGAAAAGAACTTCAACATTTCGTCAGAAGACTTCAGACCATTTTCTAATCCTCTCTCTGGCTCTTCTTTATTCTTCTTTCCCAGCTTTCTAACACGTCCAAATACGACAGT
>SEYY01023882.1:17500-42500 GCA_009176605.1 Armadillidium nasatum
ATAATAATAATAATAATAATAATAATAATAATAATAATATAATAAATAATAAAAATAAATAAAAAAAAAATTATATAAAAACCTAGCTTCAATATATATGTAAATAATGAATCTAAGCGAATATTTGACGTTATTACATAGGATAAGCTTTTAAAACTGACTTTGCCTTATTATAAGAAAACTATGAAGCTTGATTAATATAATGTATAACAATATATAATGTATAATCACAGTAAAAATATATATACTAACGTATATACAGTAGGTCAGATGGATAGGGAGATTCATAGACAAATGGGATAAGCCCTTTTGCATATGAGCTAAAATTCAAAATTAACGACTATTTTGTAATGAAGTTCTTCCACGGTTCGTCCTAGAAAGTTGCCTATTTTAAACATATAAGTTACAACGTCGTTAAGTTATTTTTTAAACAAATTAATCTTATTTCCTGTAAAATTTTTGTCAATAAAATAAATAAAGACAAATATAAATATATTTGTGATTATCGAAATAAGACTTTGTTATTTACGAAGCCATTTTAATTTATTTTACTTTTTCGATGGCAAAAATATGGATTCCTGCTTGTCCTTAAATTTTTAACATTGATCTAAATTACTAATTAATACTTTTATTATAGTATATTGATATGGCCTCCATCTATTTATCACCCGACTAGAACGTATTTTTATCTTTTCTTATGTTTATATAAGTGAATGTATGTTTGCATGTAAGTTATGTATATTTGTATATAAGTGAAACAAACAGAAAAAGCTATAATAGAAACAAAATAAAATTAAAAATTATAATTTAAAATTAAAAAATTAATAAAAATAATAATTTAATTAACGTTATACTCGTACATTTAGAAAGAGGCTAAAAAATAAAAGGTTTGAAAAAAAATACATTTTGAAAACTGATCCAAGAAACATAAAAGAAATAGAGGAAATTAGATATTAGAATTAAGAAATAAAATAATCAAACATTAAGATAGGAAATGAAAGCAAGAAAATATTTTAGAAAGATAAAAATTGAAGAAAAAAGTTATTTTTGTTTTTTCAAATGTCCTCCTTCTTCTTATCAACAGATTAGGACGAATTTTAATCTATTTTATCTTTTCTCATGTTCATGTATATGAAGGTATATTTGCATGTACGTTATTATTATATATATATATATATATATATATATATATATATATATATATATATATATATATATATATATATATATATATATATATATATATATATATATATATATATATAATATATATATATATATATATATATATATATATATATATATATATATATTATATATATATATATATATATATATATATATTATATATATATATATATATATATATATATATATAACTGTATGCATTTTTCATGCACATACGAATGCGTATATTTGAATGTGTTCAAGCAGCACAATTATCTAAATAAGGATCTATTATGCTATTCAAATTTTACATAAATGATATAAGAGAGCAAAACATGGTCATATTTCAGGTTAAAAGCTGACAGGCTCTTAGTCAAGTTTGGCATGAATGAGCTGATCACAAAAAGAAAAATATAAAGATATATATATATATATACTATATATATATATATATATATATATATATATATATATATATATATATATATATATATATATATATATATATATATATATATATATATATATATATATATATATATATTATAAATATAGAGTGGGAAAAGTGAATAGTAAAATAAAATAAAATCGAATATATAATATATATATATATATATATATATATATATAATATATATATATATATATATATATATATATATATATATATAATATATATATATATATATATATATATAGTGTGTGACCTAATTATTTCTGTTGTGACCAATGTATGGTCCAGGAGGTCACTACACTTTGTTGTAGCGAAAGGGGATAGATCAGGAGGCTGGGTGTTTTTCAATTTCCCCTTGTGGAATGCCGACTGGTAGTCGTGTGGTAGCCACCACTTCTCTTCAGGCCTGCTGGAACGTCTGTAGCCTCAGATGGAAGGCTACTTTAAAGGAGGAACCACAGTCGAGGGCAAATGGGCTGCCAAACTGGGTTTCCTTTTTGATAGCAAGAGGCGTTGGAACTTCTTCTTGTAAGAGCAGCTTCTTTTGGGCTTCGGCTTGTGACTGCTTCTTTTGGGCTTCTGTTTGGGACGTCTTCTTCTTGGGGCAGTTCGGCTGTAGTGGCGGTTTCTTCTTCGGCTCCTTGGATAAAGTGAAAGGTGACTACTTTTTCTATACCTTCTGAAAATTATTTCAATAATGAAAAGGTGTAAGGAAAAGTAGTTGGTTTTCCACTTTATTTATATTTGGATTCATTTTATTTTGACTAATTTTAACAAAAATGGTTAACAAAGTTATTATTATTAAAGTTTTGCAAATTTATATTGAAATATTATAAAAAATTTATTTATTTAAATTAGAAAATATTATTTAACAATATATTTATATACTACACATAAAAATACATTAAAATAGAAATTTTTAGCACAGACATTTTTATTTGAAAATATAATATAATATAACAAAATAAGCACATTTTACATTTTATAAAAACGTTTTTTTTTTAAATTTTTTTTAAAGAATGAGTAATATGTAACTGCGTTTTGTTAATGTCAGTTTGTTCACATATGAAAGGCAAAATTAATTTATTAATAAATATAAAAAAAGGTACGAATTAATAAAAACAATAACATATAATTATGCAATTAAACAAGTGATAATATATATATATATATATATATATATATATATATATATATATATATATATATATATATATATATATATATATATATATATATATATATATATATATATATATATATATATATATATATATATATATATATATATATATATATATATATATATATATATATTTATATATATTATATATATATATATAATATTTTATTATATTATTATATATATATTATATTATATATATTAATTATATTATATTTATTATATATTATATATATATATATATATTATTTTTTTTTTATATTTATTAATAAATTGATTTTACATTTATAATAAATATATATATATATAATATATATATATATATATATATATATATATATATATATATATATATATATATATATATATATATATATATATATATATATATATATATATATATATATATATATATATATATATATATATATATATATATATATATATATATACAAACATACATACATACATACTTACATACAAGCATACATACAAGCATAAATATATACACACAAGCAAACATATATACATATATACATACATTCATACATATACATATACTGTACATATATTCATACATATATACATGAAAACATATTGTACATAGGTGAAATCGTCTTCATGTATGAAATTAAAATTTTCCCTCATTTTGGAAGCTCTCTTCCTAATCTCGAAGACCCTATGTTATATATATATATATATATATATAATATATATATATATATATATATATATATATATATATATATATATATATATATATATATATATATATATATATATATATATATATATATATATATATATATATATATATATATATATATATATATATATATATATATATATATATATATATATATATATATATATATATATATATATATATATATATATATATATATATATATATATATATATATATATATATATATATATATATTATATATATATATATATATATATATATATATAATAATAAATATATAAAATATAATAAAAAAAAAAAAAAATATATATATATATATATATATATATATATATATATATATATATATATATATATTATATATATATATATATTTTTTTTATTTTTATTTTTTTTTTATTATATTTTTTTTTTTTTTTTTTTTTTTTTTTTTTTTTTTTTTTTTTTTTTTTTTTTATTTTTTTATTATTATTATTAATCTATTGTCATCTTTATTTATTTTTTTTATTTTTTTTTATTTTTTTATTTTGTTTTATTCAGCAAATTAATTATGAAGATGTAAAATATATCGTTAATTAAGCTAGAGGGGTAATAAAGAAGATCAGATGCGCAAAATTATATTAAATAAGAATTTTGGATTCTTGTAACAGGAACTTTATTCGACAATCACGTAGCAACCTCCCCATTCATATATCAGGTTAGGTTAGGTTAAGTTAATGTATGTTAGATTAGTTTATGTTTGGAGAAATTCAATTCATTTCTAAATATATGAGGTGTTATTCAAAAAATATGGTGAACGAAATTGTATAGCAGCAACTGATGACGCTACACCCATATGAAGTAAAATGTCCGATAGTTTGATCCTTTGAGATAGTCAGTGTTTGGTTTGAACAGGAAGTGACTCATCGTAAAGGAGGTATTGAAGAAATATATCTTCCGTTAATATCTTTTAACCGCCCCTTTAAGCATCAATACCAATTTAACATTACACGGTATGATATATTCCCCACTTTTATTTAGATAAAACAATTAGTAATATGAAAAAATATATAAATATGATCAAGTTAGAATTGAATAATTAACGTCTTAATCAAAAATATCTCAAAAATTATGATTTTCTAATAACATCATAATATAAAGTAAAAGGTTGCAAAAATGTCAGTTTTTACAGCTGCAGCAAAACTATTTAGCAGAATCCTAAATCTCGTTTGGCGCTTCGATGTAGTAACTATCAGCTAAAGCAAAATATATAGTAAATTTATTTAATTAATTTAAGATAAAGTATAAGTCAAATTAAAAAAAAAATATAATATTTTGGCCTCATTTATGATGAATAACGTTGAAACCAATAAAATAATGTACAATTGATTAATTAATTGAATAATTAATCAGCTTCATTTAAAACTAATTAATGACCCGAAAATGCTAAAATAATAATCTGTAATAATTTGCAAACAATAATATCTGAGCAGGAATATTTACAAAAGATAATTATTCTAAAAGAAAGCCTTTGCCTAATTCTCCATACTGGTTTCAATTTCGTGACCTTTCAAGATTGAGGCAGCAAAAATTGAAGATATAAATTTCAATCTGCAGTGAAATTCGTCGGACACGATTCATAGAATACCTCTCTGTAGCACCCTTCAAAATCTTTAAAGAATCTTTGATCGTGGAACACCATTACGATTTGATGAAAAGATAGGTGACAACAATTTGGTCACCGATTTCCTGTGTCAACAATTTGAACGAGTTTTGGAAAAAATATTTTAATTAAGAAAACAAATTGAAGATATTTTGGAAGTGAGTTAGTGTCGACGATTTAGACCACTCTACTCTTTTTCGGAATTGTTTGTCAACAAATATTAACAGCAATATTATAAATGCATGACCAGCAGCGAACGGCATTCAGCTGAAATGCGAGAGGAGTGGGGCTAGGACACCCCATCCAATGAGGTCCATCAGCTGTCTACCTGTATTATGTATTATATGTATAATTGCACGTAAGATGTAAGAAAGACTTGCTAAGGGACTGCGCCCCTCCCGGAGGGAGTCTAAATATCTCACCTGCTATGCTTTCAAAATACAGCAGTAAATAATGGGTCCTATTTTAGTTCAAAAAATTAAAACTTCAATAGGTCTAAATAGTGGAAAAACGAAAAAAAGGAAAAAATATATTTCCTGAAAATAAATATGATCTGTCTATGTCAGACGTAGAATCAAAAAGCTTCAAGGATACTTTACTACAGTCCTTAAATAATCTGGTGGAAAGAATAAATTAATTAATTTATTTAAAGATTCAAAAATGTTATCTAAATGTATATTTGTATCTTTATACTAAAGTGAGCCTGTGACGGAATAAAAAAATTTGAATACTTAAAAATAGAAGGAAGAGAGTAGAGCGCCTTGAGTAGTAATGAAAATAATGTGAAATACCAAATAAAAAGAAATTAATAAAAAAAAAAATTTTTTTTTTTTTTTTTTAAAAAATTTTTTTTTTATTATATATATATATATATATATATATATATATATATATATATATATATATATATATATATATATATATAATATATATATATATATATATATATATATATATATATATATATATATATATATATATATATATATATATATATATATATATATATATATATATATATATTAGGGATGGATATACAAAATTTTTACCGATACCGAATTACTTAAAAATTCCCGATACCGATACCGATACTAAAATATGCCGATACTTGCTGTAACTACCGATACCGATACCTAAAAATATACTGATACTTTAATTACCGATACTGTAATTGCCGATACCGATACCGATACCGATACCAAAAACATGCCGATACTCTCGCTATACCGATACCGATAACTCCATCCTATAATATATATATATATATATATATATATATATATATATATATATATATATATATATATATATATATATATATATATATATATATATATATATCCTCCGGTGGGCAAAGGCCAGAGTCCTACCAAATTCCACCTGAGTTGGAAAAATCTTATCCTGATCAAAGGAGGCTAACATGTCCAGATACACGGAGTTTGAAAGTATTCAAGTCAAAGGAAGTTGGGAAAATAGATAAAGGGAGTGTGTTCCAGACTTTACCAGTAGAGTATATGTAAGATAGAACATAGCGGTTAAGTCTGAGGTCTGAGAGTTGGACAGAGAAAGGAAGAGACTGTGTAGAAAGGCGTGTCGCACGAGCTCTTCTCAATGGAAGAGGTATGCTACGAGAGAGTTCAGAAGAGCAGTGTCTGTTGTAATAGCGATAGTAAAAAGAGAGTGACGCAACAATTCGACGGGCAGAAAGAGATTGAAGAGAGTTAGTAAGAGCAGGAGAGTTGATGAGGCGAAAAGCCCTAGACTCCACCTTCTCTAAGGAGAGCTGTATGAGTGGAACCACCACAGATGTGTGACGCATACTCAATACAAGTGCGAACAACTTCCCTATAGAAAGCAAGCAACTGGGGTGGCGTGAAGTAATTCTGAAAGCGCCTCAGAACACTCAACCTCTTAGAAGCTTGTTTAGAAAGAGAAGTAATGTGATCTTTCCAAGAAAGATCACGAGAAAAGGATACACCAAGAATATTAAGAAAAGATGAAGGTTTGAGTTGTGTGTTTTCGAAGAAGAAGTTATCATAGTTGTGCGGAAGATTGTGTCGAGTGGAGATATGGAGGAACTGAGTTTTTGAGGCATTGAAAACAACCATGTTTTCTCTGCCCCAATTTGAAATACGTGAAAGATCAGAGGTTAGTTGCTCCAAGGCTACCCTTCTCGATTCTATCAACTGCTCTTGGGTGGGGCGTTTTTCAAAATGGAAGGAGTAATGAAGGGTGGAGTCATCAGCATAGGAGTGGATAGGAGATAAGGTAATAGAGAGAAGGTCATTAATGAAAAGCAGAAAAAGTGTTGGGGATAGGAAAGATCCCTGAGGAACATAACATATCAATAGATTTAAAGGAAGAATGGTGGCCGTCTACAACAGCTGCTATACATCGACCGGAAAGGGAATTAGTGAGATCACAGAGAGAAGGATACATTCCGAAAGAAGGAAGTTTAAAAATCAAAGATTTGTGCCATATTCTATCGAAGGCTTTTCGATATGTCCAGCAGCACAGCAAAGGATTCACCGAATTGCCGAAGAGCGGAGGACCAAGGGTCAGAGAGAAGGGAAAGAAGATTACCAGTAAAGCGTTTCTTACGAAAGCTATTCTGGTGATCTGAGATAAGATTAGAAGAATTGAGATGCTTCCAAATCTTAATAAATTAAGAGGGGATCCCAATTTCTTCGGCACAGGATGAATGAGCGCACGTTTCCAGCAAGTAGGGAAGGTTGAGCAGAGAAACAAAGACGAAATAGTTTACCGATTCATAATGCAAGCTCGGAAGCACAAGTTTTGAGAACCACAGGAGGAATACCATGGGGACCATACGCCTTCTTAGTGTTAAGCTCAGAGAGAGCAGAAATGGCATCTTTAGAAGAAATTCTAATTTTAGGCATAATTGAGTTAGAGGTTGTTGAAGGAGGAGGAATAGCTCCGAAATCGTCTAAGGTTGAATTAGAGGCAAAAGTTTGAGCGAAGAGTTCAGTTTCAGAAGAAGGTAAAACAGCAGTTGTGCCATCTGAAGATATTAAAGGAGGGAAAGAGGAAAAAGCAAAGTTAGAGTTGACATTTTTTGCAAAATGCTAGAAAGAACGTGAAGAAGAATGAACCAGAAAGATTAAAGCATTTTCTAGGGAGAAAAGAGTTTTTAGTGTTAAGAAGGATAGATTTTGGAAGATTCCGGGATGAAATATAAGTAGCTTGAGTTTTTGGAGTTTGAAGACGATGGTAAATCCCTGAAGGCAGCATCCCTGCAGAAGATAGCGCGAGAACAAGCAGAGTTAAACCAAGGTTTGTTAGGTTTAGAAGAAGGGAAAGAAAATGGAATATACGCCTCCATAAAATAGAGAGAATCACCTCGGTAATGCGTTCTGCATACTCCGAGGAACCCCTCCCACGGAAAGCAATAATTATTCCACGGGAAATCGAAGAAGTACGACCGCAAGTCCGACCAGCTTGCGGCAACGAAGTGTCACAAACGTTTCCTTTCAATAGAAGGGAGTCTTTCTTGCGAAATACTTGAAGAGATAGAAGAGGATACAGAGATAAGAAGATGTTCGGAGGAACCCAGAAGAGGAAAGAGTTTAACAGTATAAGGAGAATGATTAGAAGTTAGAAAAAGGTCTAGAATGTTGGGTTCATCTCCAAGACGATCAGGGATACAAGTAGGGAGCTGCACCAACTAATCAAGGTCGTTTTGTATAGCGAAATGAAAGGCACGCTCACCAGCGGTATCATGAGAACTAGAAGAAGTAAATTTGTTGTAGGTGAACATTGAAATCACCTAATATGATGTTTCAGAGAAAGGAGAAGATGAGAATATATATATATATATATATATATATATATATATATATATATATATATATATATATATATATATATATATATATATATATATATATATATATATATATATATATATATATATATATATATATATATATATATATATATATATATATATATATATATATATATATATATATATATATATATATATATATATATATATATATATATATATATATATATATATATATATATATATATATATATATATATATATATATATATATATATATATATATATATATATATATATATATATATATATATATATATATATATATATATATATATATATATATATATATATATATATATATATATATATATATATATATATATATATATATATATATATATATATATATATATATATATATATATATATATATATATATATATATATATATATATATATATCAAGTACAGTAAGAATATTTTTCTTAAGTTGTGATATAAGTGATCCTATAAACGGAAGTTTTGGATATATTTTATGTTTAGGAACAGTAGGAAAATGATGAGCAGGTCTAAAGATATTTGCGAGAAACTCGTTAATACTTTTTTCCACTTGGAACTTAGCTAATAAATTAAAATGGAAAAGAATTTTAATAAATTCCATCTCTTAATGGAATAAATACCAGTCAGAGCAAATTTTAAATGCTCTATAGATTCTAGATCTTAGACCTGATATAATAAACTTAAGAGGTATGTTGCTGAAATAGTTTGTAGCAAGAAGGGTAGAAGTAGGTTTCCTATAAACAGATGTTTTAAATATGTTGTTAATATGAGTAACATGTACAGTCGTCAACAGAAGTTCGTTCCTATTAGGCTGGAAATAAATATTTATATAAAATGGAGATCATTTCAGGTTCAGCCAATCACAGTTCAATTAAGCCCAGCACAATGTTTTTATTTTCTTTTTATTCAAAATAGAGCTTTTATGAAATGATCTTCCATTTTATATAAATATTTATTTCCAGCCTAATAGGAACGAGCTTCTGTTGACGACTGTACATCAAGAAAGGATATGGAATTATTAACTTTTTGTTCTATGGTGAAACTCATGCTGTCTTGTCTCTCATTCATACACTGTATTAACATATTGGCATAATCTTTCTTCTTGAAAACTACGAAGCAGTCATCCATGTAGCGGCGATAGAGGAGGGGTTTGAATAGAGGGGGGTATTGCCTGATCGATTGTTTTTCATAATAGCAGAGAAAGCTATTTGCAAAAGCAGGACCTAAAAGAGAGCCCATTGTCATACCATCAATTTGGCTATATAGTTCAATGTCGAAAAGGAAAATAGAATCTTCAACAGATAATTTTAAACGTTTGGTGAAGGAGGGAAGATTATTGTGAAATAATTCATTAGTTATTATGTTGATGGTTTCAGATATAGGAAGATTTGTATACAAAGATTCAATATCAAAGCTTGTCATGAATAGCAAGTGCCAAAAGAAGAAAAATTTAGGCAACTGATAAAGTCGAAAGTGTCTGACAATGTATATTCGTTTTTAGTTAGAGGATCTAAGATAGGAACAAAAAATTTGGCAAGATTGTAGTTTGGAGAGTTAATAGCAGAAAGGATAGGTCGTAGTGGAATATTAGGTTTGTGTATTTTAGGAAGGCCGTATAGAACACCTGGAACAGACCCAGAAGTAAAGAGAGTTTTTGTAATTTTCCGTTAAAATATTCCTTGAAGATAACGAACTTAGAAAGGTATTTATTCTATCTTCAAGTTTTAAAATGCATTTAAAGACGTTTGTATTTAATTTTTTAAATTCTGTTGTATCTGAAAGAAGTTGTTTCATTTTAGTAATGTAATCACTTCTAATCATGATAACAACTCCCGACCCTTTAACCGGCTTGCTTATAATTTTAGATTTATAAAGAGATGGAATTTATTAAAATTCTTTTCCATTTTAATTTATTCTCTAAATTCCAAGTGGAAAAAAGTATTAACGAGTTTCTCGCAAATATCTTTAGACCTGCTCATCATTTTATTACTGTTCCTAAACATAAAATATATCTAAAACTTCCGTTTAAAGGATCACGAACATCGCAACTTAAGAATATATATATATATATATATATATATATATATATATATATATATATATATATATATATATATATATATATATATATATATATATATATATATATATATATATATATATATATATATATATATATATATATATATATATATATATATATATTCATTATCAGTTGAAGTTCAAACAACTCACAAATATTTTATACATGACTGGCTATAAAATCATTTCATAAAATTGAAAAGGAAAAAATGTTATATGCGATTAATCTATTTTTAATTTGTTTGTAATTCTTTTTCTGAATGTATAAAACAATAAATGAAGTAATTTTTATTTTGTGAAACAAACAATTTGAAAAAGAAAATAGTTAAAATGATCTCTCTCTCTCTCTCTCTCTCTCTCTCTCTCTCTCTCTCTCTCTCTCTCTCTCTCTCTCTCTCTCTCTCTCTCTCTCTCTCTCTCGTGCGATAAAGTTAATTGGAATTTTACTCTATTTTATAGTAGGGAGTTTTTTTAATTAACTTTTGGTGAGATTAATACAGAAAAAATAATGTAGAAAAATGAGGAAATGAATTTATATATTTTTTTTATCTCTTTTCAATAGACTAACAACTTTCTATGAGAGGTAAAACAGTTCTAATAATAATAATAAAAAAAAACAGAAACTGGAAAAGCATCCATATTCTCTCTCCTTATTCTCTTTTCCTCCTTTCTCTTCCTCTTTCTCTCCCTCTCTCTCTCTTTTTCTCTCTCTCTCTGTCTCTATCTCTCTTTATCTCTGTCTGTCTGTCTGTCTGTCTGTCTGTCTGTCTGTCTGTCTCTCTCTCTCTCTCTCTCTCTCTCTCTCTCTCTCTCTCTCTCTCTCTCTCTCTCTCTCTCTCTCTCTCTCTCTCTCTCATTTTCCTTTCCATTATAAAATAAAGTATCTTTTGAAAAATCCAATATTTATAAATTATTTACATTGACTAAAATTTTTCATTCCGATTTTTAGCAAGGAATGAACTTTCCCTTTTCATTAGGATCAGCTTAACAAACATTTTGGGAAACAATAGAAAATGCCAATTTTATTAACGACATGAAAACGATTTTCCGCTTTGTTGAATATTTTAGTTATTAAGGAAAATTATGTCAAATACTCTCATTATACTGTAGTCCGTAATTTATGTTCTAAGAATATAAAAAGTTCGCTAATAAAAAAAAAAAAAATAAAAAATAAAAAAATCTATTTAAATTGTAAAAAAAAAATATTGATTTAAATCACAATAAGTTTTAATGAATATTCAATCACATTTTTAATTAAAATTAAAGTCGGCATAACAGAGAATGCTGTTGCAATTTGCCTTGTTTATTTAACAGCTTCCCCAGTATAAAGTAATATCTTACTGTTGCATCTTCTTTCAGTTATATTTATTAAAGAATGTTTAAAATGTAATTAGGAATTAATATTTTTCTGGCTTAAATAATATTTAATAAATCTGTAATGTATACAAGGGTAGGTTAAATTAAATCTGAAATAATACATATTACCCTCAACGTATTATATATATATATATATATATATATATATATATATATATATATATATATATATATATATATATATATATATATATATATATATATATATATATATATATATATATATATATATATATATATATAGAGAGAGAGAGAGAGAGAGAGAGAGAGAGAGAGAGAGAGTGTGTGGTGCTTCTGAGATAAAGTAACTCAGATTTGACTCTGATCATTCCAGTGCACACGCTGGAGTTGCAGCCTAAATATGGCCTCGTCGTTAATACAGGAAGAACAGAGATCAGTAAACCGATTTCTTTGGTCGGAGGGTGTAATAGGCTGAAATTTATAATAGACTCTCAATGAAATAAGAGTGACAATGCTTTACCGTGTAGGTGTGTGTATGAGTGGATCTAGAAGTTCAAAAATAGCTGGACAAGCGTCAAGCACGAAGAGGAAAGTCGATAGATGTTTTGCTTATATATATATATATATATATATATATATATATATATATATATATATATATATATATATATATATATATATATATATATATATATATATATATATATATATATATATATATATATATATATATATATATATATATATATATATTATATATATATATATATTTCCCTACTAAATTCCACTAGAGTTGGGGAAATTCCATAAATACGGTGAAGTTAAAAGCCAACATTTCCCGACGTTTGAATGTGTGTGTACGCTAAAAGTAGTTGGGAAAACAAATAAAAGGAATGTGCTCCAGATTTTGTCAGTAGAATACATTTAAGATTTAATATTGCTTTTAAATCTGAGGTCGTGGTGTTGGACAAAGAAAGGAAGAGAAAGTGTAGAAAGACGTTTCGTATGAGCCCTTCTCAATGGAGGAGGTGTGCGAAGTGAGAGTTCGAAATTGTAGTGTACATTGTTATAAGTAGAGAGTGACACAACAATTCGACGAGCAGAAAGAGATTGGATTGAATCAGTGAGAGCAGAAGAGTTGATAAGACGAAAAGCTGCAAAGTCCACCTTTTCAAGGGGAGCTGTATGAGAGTTGCAACCTCAGATTTGAGATGTGTAGTCCATCCAGTAGGAAACATCAACCCTATAAAGAACAAGCATCAGGGGTAGGGAGAAGAAATTACGAACACACCACAGAACCCCCAGCTTCTTGGCAGCTTGTCTAGAAAGAGAAGTAATTTGATATTTCCAAGAATGATCACGAAAAAAGAAATATTAAGAACAGACGAAGGTTTGAGTTGTGTGTTTTCGAAGAAAATATGATAGTTGTGTGGAAGGTTTTGTCGTTTAGAGAGACGGAGGAACTAAGATTTTGAGGAATTGAATGTAACCATGTTTTCTTTGCCTTAGTTTGAAATAAGTGAAATATCAAAGGGTTAGTTCCTCCATGGCTACTCCTCCTTGTGTCAATTAACTGCCGTTGGTTGGGGAGTATTTCAAACTGAAAAGAATAATGAACGGTGGAGTTATCGGCTTAAAAGTGAATAGATGAATAAGTAATAGAAAGATCATTAATGAAAAGTAGAAAAGTGTTGAGGGTAGGACAATTCCTAATAGAACACCTTCCTTAATAGATTTAAAGGATAAATGGTGGCAGTATACAACAGCAGCTATAGAGTGATCGGAAAGGAAATCAGGGAGATAGGTAGATTTCCAAAGAGGGAGTTTGGAAATCAAAACTTTGTGCTAAAAACTATCGAAATGCCAAAGTGCTAGAACCAAGAGTCAGAGAGAAGGGAAAAAAATTCCTCAAACATAACACACATTATATACTTCACTCTTCATCACTATCTTTCCTCCCATTTCACTATATCCTCGGCAACTCTCCTACCCTCTTACTCTCTTTCACACTCAGACCTCTCACTCCCAAAATCTTCCTCACCCCATCAATCCATCTCCACTTTGGCTTTCACCTCCCCCTCCCTCTAAACTTTCCCACCTCGGATCTCACCATTCTACCTTCCATCCTATCCTTATTCATTCTTCATATATGCCCAAACCATCTTAATACACCCTTCTCCACTCTACCCATTATGCCTGTCTTCCTTCCACACATCTCCTTTATTCTTTCGTTTTTGATTCTCTGCACCCTCCTCAACCCACATATCACCCTCAGTTCTTTCATCTCAAAAAATTTCTCTCTTTTTTTCGCCTGTGCATTCATCATCAGTGTTTCACACCCACGCACTACATTTGGCAGTCACATACTCTCAAACATATTTACCTTTATTTCCTTTGGCATTATCCCCTTCTTCCATACCTCTCTCAATCCTGCCCATTGCTTTAATTCCCTCCATTAATCTATTCTTTATTTCTTTTTCCATTACCCTTTTCCCTCCACCAGCATTCCTAGATATTTGAATTCTTCTGCCTCCTCACATTTCTCTTCTCCTACCTCGATGTCCCACATTAATACCTTCTTGCTACTTCATCCCGTCTCCATTCCTCATTACATTACTTTTTGTTGGGTTTAATTACAATTCCTAAATAAGCACATTCTCATACAAACTCCCTCACCAACATTCTCATGTTCTCCCTAGATTCCGCAACCAGCACCGCATCATCAGGAAACAGCTAAACATTTTCTTCCCATTCGCTCTCTACATTTCTTAACCTAACACAATTTCCTACTCTCTCCATTCGCCTAAAAACTCCATCAATTAATAAATTAAGCAACCACGGAGACATAACACTCCACTTTTTCAGCTCAACTCCTACTCTAAATCTTTCAGTTAGCTCCCTCTTCACCAACATCCTTGATCCACAACTTTCATAAGAGTCTTTGATCTTTTTTAATAATTTCAAACTCACCCCCTTCTCCATCAGTACCTTAAAAACAACTTCTTACTGCATACTTTACGATATGCTTTTCCAATCCATAAAATGTAATAATACCCCCCATTTTATCTTTTACATCCAATTTCTAAGCTATTTATTCTCAGTGTGAGGACCTAGTCTACACCTTCTACCTCCTCTAAAACATCCTGAGTTCTTTTTTAGGGTAATTTGAGATGAATTCGCCCTCATGCTCCATTCCTAAGCCCTTTTGACGGGTTTTGAAAGGAATTCCCCAAAAAAAGACTTATCTCAAAAGGTTTCCTTGACCGCAAAATAACCAAAAATAAAAATAAAAACCGGCTCAGGAAAGGGCTTAAGAAGATGCAGTGGGTGTCGCTTTCTCAAATCCTCTCTAATTTACGTCAGGCTTACCTTGCAGTGGATAGTGCTATATATACTACTCTAAATATGCGTATTTCAAACTGAGGCAAAGAAAAATGGTCGTTTTCAATGCCTCAAAAACTCAGTTCCTATATCTCAATTAGACAAAACCTTCCATTGAACTATAACATCTTCGAAAATACACAACACAAACATTCATCCGTTGTTAATATTCTCGGTATATCTTTCTGATGTAATCTTTCATGTAAGGATCTTATTATTTCCTTTTCTAGACAAGCTTCTAAGAAGTTGGGTATTCTGAGCAGCCTTCAGAATTTCTTCATATATATATATATATATATATATATATATATATATATATATATATATATATATATATATATATATATATATATATATATATATATATATATATATATCGACTCTAGGAAAGATCACATTTCTTCTCTTTCTAAACAAGCTTCTAAGAGGTTGGGTGTTCTGAGGCGCCTTCATAATTACTTCACGCCACCCCAGTTGCTTGCTCTGTATAGGGGTGTTGTTCGCCCCTGTATGGAGTACGCTTCGCACATCTGGGGTGGTTCCACACACACACGGCTCTCCTAGAGAAGGTGGAGTCTAGGGCATTTCGTTTCATCAACTCTCCTGCTCTTACTAACTCTCTTCAATCTCTTTCTGCCCGTCGAATTGTTGCGCCACTCTCTCTTTACTATCGCTATTACAACGGACACTGCTCTTCTGAGCTCTCTCGTCGCATACCTCCTCCATTGAGAAGAGCTCATGCGACACGCCTTTCTACACAGTCTCATCCTTTCTCTGTCCAACTCTCCGACCCCAGACTTAACCGCTATGCTCAATCTTACATATACTCTACTGGTAAAGTCTGGAACACACACCCTTCATCTGTTTTCCCAACTTCCTTTGACTTGCATACTTTCAAACGCCGTGTATCTGGACACGTCGGCCTCCATCGACCATGATTATAGATCCTTCCCAACTCCGGCGGATTTTTGGTATTCATCTAGCCTTTGTCCACCGAAGGAGATATAAAAAATATATATATATATATATATATATATATATATATATATATATATATATATATATATATATATATATATATATATATATATATATATATATATATATATATATATATATATATATATATATATATATATATATATATATATATATATATATATATATATATATATATACTAGTATAATATCCATCCTTTTTTTAAATCATTTTTCTTCCTAATTTCAACATCGAAAGGGATTTGATATCCCTTCGTTTAGTTTATCGCAAAGTTTATTAGATAATTAGAAGGACATTCTGAGTAATTATCGATAAAGGACGAGTAATTAAAATAATCGAATTTCTTCCGACTATCTTCAACATTGTTTGAAACTCTAAAACAAAATTAATTATCTATCAGAAAGTAGTTATTTATATATATATATATATATATATATATATATATATATATATATATATATATATATATATATATATATATATATATATATATATATATATATATATATATATATATATATATATATATATATATATATATATATATATATATATATATATATATATATATATATATATATATATATATATATATATATATATATATATATATATATATATATATATATATATATATATATATATATATATATATATATATATATATATATATATATATATATATATATATATATATATATATATATATATATATATATATATATATATATATATATATATATATATATATATATATATATATATATATATATATATATATATATATATATATATATATATATATATATATATATATATATATATATATATATATATATATATATATCTCTTTTTAGATAATCACAAGAAGTCCGAACTGAAGACGAGAAGGCAGCTGTTTTGCCAATTGAGTATTTTAATTGGTATAGGTAAATTGTTTCCAGTATCAGAGCTTCAAACAGTGAGAGACATTCTAAGATTTGCATACGACTTCGAGATCAAACTTCCAAGAACAGAGAGAATTATAGAATAAGGAACGCATAAATTATATGATACCATATTCTGCACCAATGGACTAAAGCTAATACACTATTTAAATCCCCAGTGATTATTCATTGAAGAACAATTGAGCTAAAACTACAGACATTGTGACAGTACTGCAGTTTAGATTTCACTTAGTAAAGGAACCTTCGTAATAAATTATATTTCTACACTCACTTGATACAGTGTTCATTATTTTAAGCTGCAAGTTTTCTATACTTTTGTGTTCAAAAGCCGAGTGCTCTCCCTCTGGTGAGAGAGAAAATCGTTCACACATTTATTTGTGTTGTCCTCATGAAAATGAAGATACCTGTTTTATAGCTAGATTTCATAAATTCATAGAGGATAAAGGCAGGGGGCCATGGAAGTATGCAAATGAGCTCAACATACTATTTATAAAAAAAAGACAGGTTGTAGCTGTAAAAAGGAAAAAACTTGTCAAAGACAGAGAAAGGGAAAAAAAGTAGAGAAGGAAGTGTGAAGAAGTCATGCGAACATAGGAACAGCACCGTCATCATGCTTATCAGTTGTCTGAAAGTTCATTTGAAGGAAATGAATTAACCTCAGATAAATAATTCCAAAGAGCCCTAAAACCTTACCAAAAAAAGGAAAAATATATATATAAAAAAAAATACAACACAAGTGGGATTTATCATTAGCTAGTATCTAGAGATATTTATTAGCTAGTATTCGTCATCATACTGGTCTTCGTGAGGCTACAGAAATTGCAACTGCCTCATCAGTCAAGAGGATTCATCCTTAGTTATTGGTCATAATAAATTTAGAATAGCATAACAATATATAATGCGTGAGATATCTGATCAGCAAGAAAAACAATTAGATGAAGGGAGGCTTTCTTTTGTTGTGTTTGATGGAAGAATATATGAAACCAAAATTGTTCTTGAAGTCGAGAAAATTTCTAGGTTTCTCAAGGAAGTACACTACACTCTCTGTTCTGAGCCTGGTGGTCAGTTTTTGTTTCATTTGCACTTGAAGCCAAAGTGGAAGGGAAGAAACATTCATAGAAAATTGCTGATAAAATATTATGCTGGTTTCAAGAGAGAGAAGGTTTGAGAATTCCCTGCCGGCTTTTGGTAGAGATTCAACTGCAGTAAACTAGAAAGGCTAAAAGGGAAGTGTAATGACTTGTTTAGAAGAAAACATTGGAAGAAGATTGGTTTGGATTGTATGTGACTTACATATAAGTGATCTGCCTCTTCATTATCTCATTCAGGAACTTGATGGCTCTACAAAAAATTAATAATAAGTGGTCTTATCGTTTTGGTAACATGCTGGATGAAGCAGCACAACTAGAATTAAATGAAAATTTTCCAAAGATTGAAGCGGGTCTACCCATTCCCAGAATTATGTCAGGAAATTGTTGAAGACCTCAGCACAGATCAGTCCTACGTCTATTGTATCCTTCAAGTAATAATATCAGACAAGTACCTCAGTAACTGTCTCTCTGGGATATTGGACCTGTCAGCCACAGCCGTTGGTTAACTACAGCTCTGAGCTTCTGCAGCATTTGGATTTCCAAACACGAATTGAAAGGAAAAACACTGAAGAAATTGAGGTTAATTACTAATTTTAAAATTGGTGTTTATCTTCCAAACCACCTGTATCTAATGCAACTTTTAAGAACACAACAAGTTGTTATGAGACATTGTGTCACCTGTGTTGAAGAGGTCCGCCTGATATGTTCGATCAGAAACAGCGTTGCAAGCAAGAACTTCGAGGCAATGTTTAAAACTTCGTTCTTTGGCAGTGGGAATAATTCTAAGAATTAAAGTTTCCACATTTGACGAGAACCAGTTGGGAAACTGCTCATTTAGGCATAGAAAATGTGGCCAATTGAATTTTTGTTTTACCAAACTGTGTGATTTGAGTTTTGAAGTCTTGGAACAACCATTAACAACATCAAAAATTAATAAAGATTTATAAAGCTTTAGACATACCAATGCAAGTATCAGATTAGCCTTCAATCACACAAAGTATTGAGAGATGCGCAAAAATGGTCATAGAGCTGCTGGCCATGTTTACAGTCATGAGGCTCTAGAAGGTTATATAAAAGCACAAGCAGAAAGAAAACAGATGATCAAAACAACAACAGCAAGAAAGATATGAAGGCTTTTGGCTACCATCAAGTAGTGTGTATATGTGTATAAGAAAATTGAAACAGCAAGATGGACGTGAATATGTTAAAAAATATGTTAAAAATTCTTCAAATACATAAATTTCAAATTAATTTAGTTTTTGGTAGATTTTTTCTAAAATTACTTTTAATACCAGAATTTCCTTTTGTATGAAAAATCACAACAAAAAATCGCTACCAAAATGGAAAAAAAATATTTTTCCTAATCTACTGTCCCATGCTTTCAAGCTCCCTTGACCCTTATCTCTCTGACGTGACTTTGGCACCCAATCTATTTTCTATAGGTCCTATAGTTGCAGATGATCGCGGTAATTGACCTAACACTTTCCATCACCATTAAGTCTCACTATCAGTATAAGATCAAGGAAGTATTGGTATGTCTTACTGCACACCCATCAGTTTTGTGTGAATATTACAAACTCCAGGTTTGTTTTTTCCAATCCATATACTTATTGTAATTTTAAATTTGAATTTTTACATATATCTTACTTTTATTAAAGTTGAATTCAAATAAAGAACTATCAAGTGAATTCAATTCGAAAAGTGTAATTAGAGAGTGTTGTACTTTGTAAAAAATCCAGGCTTGTTTTTTCCAACCCTTATACTTATTGTAATTTTAAATTTGAATTTTTACATATATCTTACTTTTATTAAAGTTGAATTCAAATAAAGAACTATCAAGTGAATTCAATTCGAAAAGTGCAATTAGAGAGTGTTGTACTTTGTAAGGAACACCTACTAGTGATATTCTTTCTCTTTTCTATGACTCTTAGTACTCTTTCATACAGCATTTTTATGAATATTTTACTGTGGCACTAGAAATCAAAAAGCCTTCGTTAGAGCACGACACAAAGCTTTGATTTTTAAATTTCCCTCGTTTGGTATGTATCTTTCTCTCTGCGTCCGACTTGTGATTTCCAATAATAGTTGTTTCAGAAAACCACCATTCATGCTCCAATCTGTTAAAGTGGTGTTTCTCAGATATCTGTTTTATCACTAAACACTTTTCTGTTTTTCATTATTGACTTACTCTATTACTTCATCGTAACAGAGAGTGAAATGTAAAGATTTTCATCTTCTCAGATAATTCGCTCTTAATTAATAACTTTCTCATTGTCTATTTCTGTTTGTGCGTCAACCTCAATATAACAGCAATTTCAAAGGAGGCTATTCTTCTGATCTCCAGTCGCATAGCTCCTCAAATGAGAAGGGCTAGTGGGACAAGCCATTATATATATATATATATATATATATATATATATATATATATATATATATATATATATATATATATATATATATATATATATATATATATATATATATATATATATATATATATTAGTGATGGATCGGATGTCATATTTTCCAATTTGCGGATGCGGATGCGGATGCGGATGTTGAATTTTGGAAAAGTGCGGATGCGGATGCGGATGCTGAATTTTCGAAAGTGCGGATGCGGATGCGGATGTTGAATTTTCGAAAGTGCGGATGCGATGATGAATTTTCGAAATGCGGATGCGGATGCGGATTTTCGAAAGTTCGGATGCGGATGCAGATGCGGATGTTAATTATATATATATATATATATATATATATATATATATATATATATATATATATATATATTATATATATATATATATATATATATATATATATATATATATATATATATATATTCATCATCACCTTTCCCACTTTCGTGAGGTGGTGCCCGCCACAATTCCCTTACAAACATAACTATTCTTACCTTTCAACGCTTTCACCACCTCCCTCCATCTCTGTCTCCACAAATCTTCTACCCTCTTCTAAACTCAAATTCCTTCCATCAAAATCTCTCTTACTCCATCCATCCATCTCCACTTCGGCCTTCCTCTATCCCTACCTCTATCCACATGGAATCTAAGTACCTTGCCCACCATTCTGTCCTCATTCATTCTTTACATATGTCCAAAGTATTTTAGCACATCCTCCTCCTCTCTATCAATTACACCTTTCTTCCATTTACACATCTCCCTTATTCTTTCATTTCTAATCCTTTCAATCCTTCTCAATTTATGTATCGCTCTCAAATCTTTCATCTCAAAGACATTAAAACTTTTTCTCGTCCGAGCACTTATCATCTATGTTTCACACCCATACAATACAATAGGTGAACACATACATTCAAACATTCTTATCTTTATTTCTTTCGAAATTTTTCCTTTCTTCCATACTTTTCTTAGGCCCCCCAATACTTTCATTCCTTCTACCACTCTGTTCTTTATTTCTTTTTCCGTCCCACCCTTACCTTCCACCCAACATTACTAGATATTTGAATTCATTCACCTCCTCAAGTTTCCATTCTCACACTTCTACAAACCAATTCCTCCCTCCACATTTCCTCATCCCCACCTCCAATCCTCATAACTTTATTCTTCGCTGGATTGAATTTCAATCTCTTGTTTGCACATTTCCCTTCAAACTCTCTCAAAAGTATTCTCATCTTTTCTCCAGATTCTGCCACCAACACATGCCGCATCATCTGCAAAAAGTAAAACATTCACTTCACATTCACCCTCCATATTTCTCAACGTAATACTCTTCCCTTCTCTCTCCATTTTTCTAAGTAAACCATTCCTCAATAGATTAAATAACATGGAGATATTACAAACCCCTGTCTCAATCCCACTCCTATGCTAAACTAATCCGATAGTTCTCTCTTCATCCTCACTCTTGATCTACAATTCGCATATATATATATATATATATATATATATATATATATATATATATATATATATATATATATATATATATATATATATATATATATATATATATATATATATATATATATATTAGTGATGGATCGAATGTCATATTTTCTAATTTGCGGATGCGGATGCGGATGCGGATGCGGATGCGGATGTTGAATTTTGGAGAAGTGCGGATGCGGATGTTGAATTTTCGAAAGTGCGGATGCGGATGCGGATGCGGATGTTGAATTTCCGAAAGTGCGGATGCGGATGCGGATGTTGAATTTTCGAAAATGCGGATGCGGATGCGGATGTTGATTTTTGTGCGGATGCGGATGCGGATGCCATCACTAATATATATATATATATATATATATATATATATATATATATATATATATATATATATATATATTATATATATTATATATTATATATATATATATATATATATATATATTAGAGGTGGACCGGATAGTAATTTTTTACTATCCGCGGATGCGGTTGCGGATATCCGCAGATGCGGATGCGGATGCGGATAGTTTAATTTTTTAGGAGTTTTTGCCATAGATTCTTGGAATTTTAAATATAATATCCAGAATCTATGTTACCAGGGTGTGGGACGGGGACCCAACTCTTGAACACCCCACCAACCTCTTTCCCCAACCTCCACCCATTTGGAAAAAGGTTATATATATATATATATATATATATATATATATATATATATATATATATATATATATATATATATATATATATATATATATATATATATATATATATATATATATATATATATATATATATATATATATATATATATATATATATATATATATATATATATATATATATATATATATATATATATATATATATATATATATATATATATATATATATATATATATAGCCAGTAATTCAGTATTACCTTCACACTTCACAGTTTCACATATTCCATTTGAAGTTAATAATTGGTAAGTTACTTTTAGAAATAAAAGCTTTTGGGCTACTTCAGGTGAAAGTTTGGTTCGCTTTTCGTCGTAAATGAGGCCTGCTCCACTGGAAAGACGCTCACTAGCAACACTAGTTGAAGGACATGCTAAATAAGTCCTTGCCAGCTCAACAAGAAAAGGAAAACTTTTGCAATTATCTCTCCACCAAACCAGTTGGTTTTTATCTGCCTCCAAACGTGGGAGTTTCAGATAATTTTCAATAATCGATATTGTATCCTTTGACACTTCTGACTGTGATTCTTCATTGCTGCTGGAAGCTAGAAGATCTTTCATTGATTTAACAATGCTTAAGCTAACAGATTTTGTTTCTTCTGTATCTGACAGCTTTTGCTTTTTCTTGAAAGGTGTTATTTTAGCTGTTTCTATCATCTCATCGCATAAGCATCCTAATTTGATTTTAACATTCTGAGAAAACAAGTGGTTTAAAAAATTTTGTTTTGTACCTAGGATCTAAAAAGGTTGCAATTGTATAAGCATCATCATTTTCCAGGTTTTCAAATCTGTCGTTCATCTCCTTCATTAATGTTTCAGTCATCCTTGAAACTCCCTTAGACTTAATAACATTTGTTAACACAACTTTCAATGTTGAAACAAGTGGTATCACATCTGACAAACATGATTCAGCTGAACTTATAGTCTTTGTTAATTCTTCAAAAGGCTTAAGGATATTAATACAATTATTTAAAATGTCATTTTCGTCATCTGTTAGAGGCTTTATTTTTGTGCTGCTTGAAGCATAAAGGCAAATGGCCTCATTAATTTCGCTCATCCTCTCAAGCATATGCAAACTACTATTCCAGCGTGTTTGAATATCTTGCATGACAGAAAGTGGACGAACATTTAATTTTGTTTGTATTTTTTTCAGCTCATTTTGGGCTACAACGGAGTGATTGAAATGCGTAGCAATTAACCTACATTTGGTTATTAAATCGGATACACATTTTTGACTCATAATGGAATTTTTAACTACTATCTGAGTTTGGTGTGCAAAGCAATTTACATTTTTCACTCTTTCCAGAGAAAGTGCTTTTTTTATATTTGTGCCCGAATCCCTGACTACGCAGTGCACTTCATTTTAATGAAATCTTCCATTTTGTCAGCATCTTTTCAAATACAGTTTCAAGATAGTCGCCTGTATGGCGCTCAGAAAGAGGTTCTGCATTCAATACAAAGTTTTGCCTTTGAAAGTTTTTATCGATTGCATGATACGTAATTTTT
>SEYY01023882.1:45000-60000 GCA_009176605.1 Armadillidium nasatum
ATTAGTATTTTATTATCACCATTATTGCAATCAGTTATAAATAATTGATGATGCTCTAAAATCAATGTTATTTGAATTAACTTTTTTAAATGTAATTTTCATTAAAATGTTTCATTTGAATAACACTTGAAACGGATTGAATTTCTCCAATTTCAAATACATTTTGACTTCCAAAATAGATACTTGAAGTGTCTTCAGAAAAATTGCATTTTTATTATAGATGAAGCTCTCCAGCAATGTGTAAATAGTTTTAAAAAAAATTTAATGTAAATTTTGGTAGTGAAATTTCAATAGGAATGTTTTAAATTTTGTTATTTGTTATTTTGTTAAAAAAAAAAAAAAAAAAAAAAAAAAAAAAAAAAAAAAAAACTTTTTTTTTTTTTTTTTTTTTTTTATTAAATGGAATTAATGAATTAAACTATGATAAATAAAAAAAATTTTATGAATTCTCAAAGTTATAATTATAATTTAATATATTATTTCTTATTATTATGCCTCTCAAAGAAATTTAAAACATTTATTAAATAATATAAAATTATTAAAATTTAGTATAAGATTTTTATCACTTCTTGATTAGAGATGAAAACAAATTAATAACTTACTCTAAGAAAAATATTACAGAGTCTCTTAAAATATTTACTAAAACAAAGAAAGATTATTTTAGTTTAATATGCTTCCTAATTACAGTATCAACCCAGAAAATATACAAGACTTGTTAAGAAGCATCGGTAACTATTATCTAATTACAATAGTGAATATAAATTTGCAACCAACTAAATTAAGTAGTATGTTTACTTGTGCTTTTTCTAGGCTGAGTCAATTCCGTAACTTCTGTTGAATATGACTCAGGTATGTAAAATAGGTTTAAAGTTATTATTGTGCTCTAGTTTTGTATATTATATTTATTAATCTATATATTATTGATCAATATATTGGTTAATAAGCATCAGTGACTATTATCTAATTTTAATAGTTTAATTGAAAAGGTTTGCCTTCATTTATAACCGATTGTTCTTATTAGATAATAATAATAATATAAATTAGATAATAATATAATTTATAAAAATTTGAATAAATAGTGTCGAATTTTTTCCTTTTTTTTTTTTATTGAAAATAAAAGCATGCATTTTTAAAGATATTTAAAAAATTTATGATTAAAAGTAATTGGTTCTATTATAATGTTTTGTTTTTGGTATGTTTTTAAAAATAATTGCAATCGGAGTTGGAATTAAAAAGAAAGATTCCACCCTTTCAATCTTCTTACACTGTTCATCTAATTCTATTAATCTTTCTGGTATATATATATATATATATATATATATATATATATATATATATATATATATATATATATATATATATATATATATATATATATATATATATATATATATATATATATATATATATATATATATATATATATATATATATATATATATATATATATATATATATATATATATATATATATATATATATATATATATATATATATATATATATATATATATATATATATATATATATAATATATATGAATATATCCTTAACAGGAATATTTGGAAACACCTTAATTCTTCTAATCTTAACTCTGATCGCAAGTATGGCTTTCGTAAAGAACGTTCTACTGGTGATCTTCTTTTCCTACTTTCTGACCCTTGGTCCTCCGCTCTTCGGGATTTCGGTGAGTCTCTCGCTGTGGCGCTAGACATATCGAAAGCCTTCAATAGAGTCTGGCACAAATCTTTGATTTCAAAACTTCCCCTTTCAGGAATCTATTCTTCTCTCTGTGACTTTTTCTCTAATATCCTTTTCGGTCGTTCTATAGCAGCTGTTGCAGACGGTCACCGTTCTTTCTCTTAATATATAAAATCTATCCTATTCCCAACTCTTTTTCTAATTTTCATCAATGACCTTCTCTTTATTACTTCATTTCCTATCCACTCCTATGCCGAAGACTCCACCCTTCTTTACTCTTTTCAATTTGAAAGAAGCTCCTCCAAACATCAGTTAGTAGATTCAAGAAGGATGGCCTTGGAGCAACTGACTTCTGATCTTTCACGTATTTCAAATTAGGGAAGAGAAAATATGGTCGTTTTCAATGCCTCAAAAACTCGTTTCCTCCATCTTTCTACTCGACACAATTTTTCAAACAACTATGACATCTTCGAAAACATTCAACTCAAACCTTCACATGTCCTCAATATTCTCGGTGTTTATTTTTCACGTGATCATTCTTGGAAAGATCACATTACTTCTCTTTCTAAACAAGCTTCTAAAAGGTTAATTGTTCAAAGGCGCCTTCGGGTTTTTTATGCCACCCTAGTTGCTTGCTCTTTATAGGGGTGTTGTTCTTCCCGTGGAATTGTTGCGTCACTCTCTCTATAATATCGCTATACAACGTACATTGCTCTTCTGAACTCTCACATCGCATACCTCCTCCATTGTGAAGGGCATGTGCGGAACGAATTTCTACACAGTCTTATTCTTTCTCTTGTACAACTGTGCGACCCCAGACTTGACAGCTATGCTCAATCTTGCATGTACTCTATTGGTAAAATCTGGGCCACACTTCCTTTATCTGTTTTCCCATCTTCCGTTGACATGCACACTTTTAAACACTGTGTTTCGGGTCACGTCGGCCATTAGCGATCAGATTTCCGACTGTTCCCAACTTCTGGTGGATATTGGTAGGTCTCCGACCTTTTCCCCAACAGGAGGATACATAAAAAAATTATATATATATATATATATATATATATATATATATATATATATATATATATATATATATATATATATATATATATATATATATATATATATATATATATATATATATATATATATATATATATATATACGATATGAAACTACAATCAACCGTAAATAAAATTTTACAATTTCTAATCTGCTATTGGGGACTCGAACCCTGACCTCTCAGACGGTAAGAAAACGTGCTAACCATTACATCACTTAGGCAAAAAAAGAAATCGCATTTGAGATAGCTCATGATCACCTGTCATGATGACAATTTAGAAGGGCCTCCTCGACCTCACTCTGATGTTTGGTAACGGGTCAGTTACTATCACCATAAACCACAGAAACATACTTACGTATATATATATATATATATATATATATATATATATATATATATATATATATATATATATATATATATATATATATATATATATATATATATATATATATATATATATATATATATATATATATATATATATATATATATATATATATATATATATATATATATATATATATATATATATATATATATATATATATATATATATATATATATATATATATATATATATATATATATATATATATATATATAAGGTTAGGAGGTAGCGAAATCCTAAATGATGGAAATACCCTCCACCCAAAAATTTTTTTTTTTTTTTTTTTTTTTTATAAATTTGACCCTTTTCAAATCAATGGTGGAGCCAAACTACATTGTGAAATAACCTGAAATTTTGACTGTATATTTAGAATTCTATGGGTTATTAAAGCTTGTTTCAGGAGTTAAAAAAAAATTTATAAGCCCAAAACTAACCAACTATCGAAATCTCTTTTTATTTTTTTAAATCCTCCTTTTCGAACAAAATTAAAAAAAAAAAACTACAACAACTAATACATTTATTACTTCTCTATACTTTATTTAATCCGATTCGTTTGTTCCGAGATATAGCACCTTCAAAAAAGGTTCATTTTTGACCAATTTCCAAAATTCCAAAAGTTTGAGAGGCTATATCTTTCGTCAAACAAATATCATTTAATAATGCACTAAATAAAAGTTGCAGCCCTGTCCCTCCTTGAATCAATATTCAAAAATGAAAAATTAATAATAAGAAAAATTTCAAATACTTATAACTTTTTTTCTAGAAGAGATATCAAAAATCTGTTCCCACTAATGCAAGAAATTGGGGTTAAGATTATTCAGTTAAATTTTCAGCTCATGTGGACAAGTGGTTTGACCCCGATATTCATTTTTTTCAACTTTGGGACCAAATAACTTTCAAACTGTTATAAACTCATAAAATCCTCGAAATCAACTTAGAACTCCGGAAAAAATCCATATAACTTGAAAATTTAAGCTCAATTGATTAAAAAATAAAGTTCTGCAACGTTCGTGGTCTTTTATCTAATTTCTACTTTGTCGAACGCCACCTATTTTCTTCTATATCTCTTCTCTTGTTCTAAACAGAAATTCATTTGCTTGAGTTTTCTGCTCTATCCTTAATTTTTAGCCAAAGGCTGGTGTTGCGCATATTTGAGCAACGATGATGTCTGTTCTCGTGCCTCTAATTTGGAGTCGTCTGAATTCTCTACTTTATGGCTTGAACGTTCTTGGAACTCTACAACTAAATTCATTTGTTCTGTCTATTAATCTCCAAACTCTACAGACTATAAAAAAAAATTTCAACTATCTTAACTCCAAAACAGAAAACATTTTTTCTTCATCTCCTATCTCAGAAATCATTATTTAAAGTGATTTTAACGTTCACCACAGCCAGTGACTTTCATCTAGTTTTCATGATCCAGCTGGAGAACTAGCCTACCAGTTTTCTATATAATCAACCTTGAGCAGCTGGTGCATCTCCCTACACGTATACATGACCTCCTTTGTGATGAACCCAACATACTCAATCTTTTCTTAACTTCTATCCTTCTCCTTACACTGTTATATCATTTTCCTCCTCTGGATTCATCCTATTTACTTTCTTGTCTCTGTATGTTGTTCTATCTTTTCAAGTTTCCCCAAGAACAATCCTGCTTTCTGCGTTGGAGATGCTTCTGGCACTTGGGTACCACTAACTAGTCTTGACATACAATTGTACCTTTCCGATTTCCCATTGAATGATTATTATACTTCGTGGGAGGGGTCCTTCGGGTGTGAAGAGTGCGTAAACGACGTGATTCTCTCCGTAATGGAGGCATACATTCCATATTATTTCCCTTCTACTAAACCTAACAAATCTTAGTTCAATTCTACATGTTCTCGTGCTAACCACTACAGGGATTCTGTATTCATGAATTACCGCTGTCTACAAACTGAAAAAACTCATACAAATTATATTTCATCTCTGAATGGGGGAAAATATATTCACCGCAACACCAAAATTCTTTTATCCGTCATAAATGTAATAATCCTTCTAGTTCCCCTTCCTTACGCCTATTCTAGCATATTGAAAAAAATAAAACTCTAGCTTTCTTTCTTCCGTTATCCTTTTAGTATCTTCTGGTGGCACAACCGCCGTTTTTGCCTACCTCTAAAGCTGATCTTTTCGTTCAAATATTTGCCTCAAATTCATCCTAAGATGGTTCAGGAGTTATTACTATTCCTTCTAATCCTTCCAACCCATTTATGCCAAAAATAGCAATTTCTTCAAAGACCTGATTTCTACTTTCTCTGAGCTTAACACGAAGATGGCTTCCCTGCTGTGGTTCTCAAAGTTTGTGCTTCCGAGTTTGCTCCCTTCTTTTGTAGACTATTTCGTCTCTGTCTCTCTATTTGAACCTTCTCTTCTTGCTGGAAACGAGCGTTCATTCAACATATGCCGAAAAAATCGTCCATCAACTGTCTTATTTTTTAGCCTTCGTTCTTTTTAAAGTTTTCGAATCTATACTTAACTTGAAAATTTGGAAATATCTTAATTCTTCTCATTTTATCTCTGATTGCCAGAATGTCTTTCATAAAAAATGCTCTACTGATGATCTTCTATTACCTCTCTGTGAATATTGGTTTTTCGCACTTCGGCATTTCGGTGAATCTTTTGCTATCACGCTGGACATATCGAAAGCTGGCATAAAGATTTGATTTCCAAACTTCCCTTTTTCGGAATCCAATCCTTCTTATTACGGTCTTATCTCTAATTTCTTTTCTGGTCGTTCAATAGTAGCTACATAGTTCATCCTTTATATATATATATATATATATATATATATATATATATATATATATATATATATATATATATATATATATATATATATATATATATATATATATATTATATATATATATATATATATAATGAATAGCAGAAATAATCATAGCAATTTTGATCATTTAGTTTTTAACAATTTCAAATATAATTTGTTTCTTATTGTTTTAGACATGAAAGTTTCCATAATAATTCCTTTTAAATTGAGTGGCTTTTAAATGTTCAAAAACTATTATTCATAATGTATTATATTGCCAATGAGACGACTGGAAGTTTCAATATTAGTATGAATTGCAATTCAAATTCAAATATGTTTTTCCAAGAAATTTGTTATTAATTAATATTCAATTAATATTAAAATAATAATTTAAATAATTTAATTCAACTGAAATGAGATTTTAGGGTGGTGAACACTATCCCATGAGTTCTGGTAACTGTACATTAATTTGAAAATTCATCAAATTTTCAATCGTTAATCGTATATATATATATATATATATATATATATATATATATATATATATATATATATATATATATATATATATATATATATATATATATATATATATATATATATATATTGGTGTTATGGTACAATAGAAAAATTCTGTTTAGATTGACCAGAGATTAAGATGCTGTCATTAACTCAACCCCTTACGTGGTTGGGATTATCCTTCGTATATTTAAACTCCAAAATACAGCACATTCTTTCTTTTTCACCTTTCTCTGATATCATTTTAAGTTATTTCAACGGACACACATCCAGGAGCTTTTACATAGCTGATGATATAGATGAAGAACTCTCCTACCACTTCCCAATTTAGAACAATCTTGAGAAATTGGTGACACTTCTTTCAATCTTTCCAAATCTATCTTTTCTCTCTGTGGCCTTCTCTCTGATTCCCTCACCTATCTTTCTGTGAAAGCTGTTTTATAGAATGTCACCGTTCTTTTAAATTTATTAATAGTGGTATTCCTCAGGCACTTGTAGTACCTCCAACATTTTTTCTATTTTTCAATTTGAAAGAAAACCCTCAAAATAGGAATTAATTTACACATGCATTATGTACAGTCGTGAACAGAAGTTCGTTCCTATTAAGCTGGAAATAAATATTTATATAAAATGGAGATCATTTCATAAAAGCTCTATTTTGAATAAAAAGAGAATAAAAACATTGAGAGGGGCTTCAATTGAACTGTGATTGGCTGAATCTGAGATGATCTCCATTTTATATAAATATTTATTTCCAGCTTAATAGTAACGAACTTCTGTTCACGACTGTACATGAAAGAACAAACTTCTGATTTTTCTCATATTTCAAATTGGGGCAGGGAAATAATGGCCTCTTTTAGTACCTCCAAAACTGATTCATTCTTCTCACTTCTCAACAAAACTAGGACATCACCTTCGAGAAAACGAAACTCAAACCTTCGTCTGTCTTTAATATTCTCGGCGTTTCTTTCTCTCATGATCTTTCTTCAAAGGATCATATTACATTTTTTACAAACAAGCTTCTAAGAGATTAAGTGTTCTAAGGGGCCTTTTGGATTTCTTGAAGCCACACCAGTTGCTTTTTCTTTATAAGTATGTTGTTCACCATCCCACATGATGAATGGCTCTACTCATGTTACGTGATACTCTCCTCAAAAAGGTGAAGTTTATCAACTCTTCCGCACTCACTAATTCTCTTTACTCTCTTTACGCCCTTAAAATTATTGCAGCACTCTCTTTATACTTTCGCTATATATATATATATATATATATATATATATATATATATATATATATATATATATATATATATATATATATATATATATATATATATATATATATATATATATATATATATAAGCAAAAAAAATAGTAAAAAAAGAAAAGAAAAATGGAAGTAAAAATTAAAAATAAAAAAAAATTTACTTTTTTTTTTCTTTTTTTTCGAAATTCCAATTTTTTTTTTTTTTTCATTGAAATTCGTCTCTTTTTTCCATTTTTGGGCTTCAAGGAAAATAGAAGCCGAAAAGCAGAGATTCCGATGGTCCTGTCATCCGCAAGTTAAACCAAATCTTTTTTCCTTCTCACTCGACAAGAAAAAGGCTTTTGAAAGAGTAGCTGAGGCTTTGGTATTTCAAAAAAGAGAAAAAAAAAGGGACTAAAAAAGCGTGGAGAACTTGAATTTAAAAGGAAATAAAGATAAAATTACAAAAGGAAGAGTAAGTGAATTAAAAGGAAATAAAAGTAAAATTACAAAAGAAAGAGAAAATAATAATTAACAAAGATATGAAAATAGATGCAAAAATTCCAAGAATTGCGGAAAAAAGTTTAATTAAAATCAAACAATTTTCCCAATAATAAATATTTATCAAAAGACACAATTAGTAGGATGTTTACTTTCTTTATATATATATATATATATATATATATATATATATATATATATATATATATATATATATATATATATATATATATATATATATATATATATATATATATATATATATATATATATATATCAGTAATAGGGGAGTTCATAGAGGACCTAATTTAAAAAGGTGAACTTTCAGTGAAAACAGATAAATAGATTTTAATTTGAACGTTTCGTATTTTTCACAGTACATCATCAGTACAGAAGATAGAATGAATTTAATTTTGAGAAAAACATTTAACTAGTTAATTATTTTCGTTAATAGTTGAAAGATATTAAGTTTATGAAAATGTGTGAAGCTTAGAATGATACAAAAAATGTATAAAATATAAAAGAAATATTATCAAGAATAGAAAAATTAAATAAAAATATGTGAAAAAAATTAGACTCGACAATTATAGGGAGAAAGAGAAGAAAGAAAAGTGAAAGACAGATCAATAATTGGAGATACCAAAGAAGTAATTATGGGTATTAAGTGTGGGATTATTGTTTCTATATATATAAGGGTTCCAAAATTTTTAATTTCTTTGTCAGCCAGAAATAAAGAATTACTAAAAGAAGCTGTGAAGAAATATAGGATACTTTGTGAGATTGTAGAGACCTCATTTAGTTGAATTCTTTGGATGAGAAACAGGAAGCTTAGTACGAAAGGAGATGGCCATGTGTTTGAAATGTTCGCATCCTCAATTGATGGCTGGTTTGGGCCACATACTCATCATTACATTCAGAACATTTGTGTTTATATACGATGCAAGACCGAAAGCAAATAAGGATACTTTGATTAATCTTAAAATAGTTACCAAATGTGTTGTCATTTATAAAAGAGACAAGAATGTTGCATTTTTGAAAACGTTTGTATAAGATAATCCTAATTTAAAATGAAGATAATTGGTAAGAGGATAAATATTAGAATGTCTAGCAATATAAAAGGCATTTATGTTGATTATAGAAAATATTTTTGAGGTTGTAAATGTTACTGAGACATGAGGACATAAGTTTATTGAAATAGTTAGAAAGGAAAAGATTAAAACTAGAAATCTTATGGAGAAAGGGCATTTTTCCATAGAAAGAATTTCAATTAGAACAAATGCAATATACTCTCTCAACCTGAAGCTGCCAATTTTATAAGAAAGAGTAATGGAACTAAAAGAAATATTACCAAGAATGAAATTTCTGTTTTAATTAAGGTTAAAAAAAGACGTAAAGAATCCAAAAGAAGAGTGGGAGGTAAATATATCGAGAAAAAGAAGCGAATCATTTGACTCGAATTCAACGGTGAATTTAATGTTTTCATGTTTAGAATTAAAGTATTCATGAAATAAAGGAAGGAAAAAAACAAAACAGTGATCAATGTAACGACATTAAACCAAGGGTTTATTTTCTAGGGTATATTCATCGAGCAATTTCTGTTCTTGGTAAGAAAGAAATACGTCAACCAAGAGAAGAAGCCATTGCTATACTACCATCTATCTGGTAAAAAAATTCTTCAGCAAACAAGACGATAATATCTAAGGTGGATAATTTTAGAAATCGAGAAAATTGTTTTTGATATAAACCATTGAAGAAAGAATTAGATTGAAAAATATGATTGATAGTAATTTCACTCTGTTTCAGGAACCGGAATATTTGTGAAAAAGAGATTCAATATTAAAGCTAGTAAAACGTCAATGATTGAAATTCAGGCTTTAATTGTAGGAAGAAATTTCAAAGATATGATGTGACCAATTAGAATGCTTTTGCACATAGTATTTGCTATTCTATTTGAATATATAATATATATATATATATATATATATATATATATATATATATATATATATATATATATATATATATATATATATATATATATATATATATATATGTATATACCATGGTGGAAAATAATTAGTATACTTTCACTTCTGCTAATGAGGATTCGAACTCTGGCCTCTTAGATGGTAAGACTGCGCTAACCACTACACCAACTTATGGTACAAAAAGGAATCCGCTAGAATTATTCAGGGGCAGTTCTAGCGAATTCCTTTTTGTATCATCAGTTGGTTTAGTGGTTAGCGCAAAGTCTTACCATCTAAGAGACCAGGGTTCGAATCCTCATTAGCAGAAGTGAAATATATATATATATATATATATATATATATATATATATATATATATATATATATATATATATATATATATATATATATATATATATATATATATAGGTAAATAATTAAGGTCTGCTAACTCTCTCGCAATATCAAGTACATTAAACATCAGAGTTAAAGCTTGCTATAGAGCCCCATAACTATAGGCTTTGGATTCGAATTCTCTATAGCAAACTTTAAACTCTGATGTTTAATATATATATATATATATATATATATATATATATATATATATATATATATATATATATATATATATATATATATATTATATATATATATATATATATATATATATATATATATAAGTCAACGTAGAATCAAATATTTAATTAATTAATATCAAAATATTCATTGTGTTGATTAATCAATTTACTTATTTTTTTCTTTTTTTGAAAAAACAACGAACGAAAATTTTTTAAAATTATAAACTAATTGAAAAAAAGAAAAGAAAATTGATCATTCTGTCTATGAATTATTTTAAGTTTTCTGCAATGGTTTTTTCATTGATCTGTTTCAAATTCATTGGAAAATGTCAAGAGGAACACCTCCAAATAAGACATATTACTAAACCTTGATTTTTTAGTAACTTTTTTTATTTTATTCCTTTATGTTGTAAAAATAACTATATATATATATATATATATATATATATATATATATATATATATATATATATATATATATATATATATATATATATATATATATATATATATATATATATATATATATTCACCTCTGGTGGGCAAAGGCTAGAGGCCTACTAAAATTCCACCAGAGTTATGGGAAATGTCGGGAACCTGGTCGAATTAAAGGCCGACATGACCTGATACATAGCGTTTGAAGGTGTATAAGTCATAGGAAGTTGGGAAAATAGATGAAATTAGTGTGCTACAGACTTTACCAGTAGAGTACATGTAAGATTGAGCATTGCGGTAAAGTCTGGGGTCAGTGTAGAAAGACGAGTCGCACAAGCCCTTCTCAGAAGAGCAGTTTTCATTGCAATAGGGATAATATAGAGAGAATGACGTAACAATTCTACGGGCAGAAAGAGACTGAGAGAATTAGTGAGAGCAGAAGAGTTAAAAAGGCGAAAAGGCCTTATATATATATATATATATATATATATATATATATATATATATATATATATATATATATATATATATATATATATATATATATATATATATATATATATATATATATATATATATATATATGGTGCAACTACTTACCAGTATCTCTGACCGTCTTGGTTAGGAACCTAACATTCTTGATATTTTGTTAACTTAGTTAACACTAGCTACTGGTTTTCCCTGGTTGTTCACCTATCACTACAAGCACTTGTATAATTCAGGATCACAGATCCAAGGACAAATCAAAGAGGAAACTCAATTTGACTTTATTGAATTTCTTATTTTTCAGCTTCTACATGCCAAAAATCCTTCGGTGAGGAGACGTTTCTGGCACTTCGGTGCTGCTAACTGGTCTGACTTGCGGTTATATTTTTCTGATTTCCCATGAAATGAATACTGATTCCATGTGAGGAGTTCAATCGGTCTGCTGAGTTGAGAGCTCATAACTGAAGTGATTCACTACGGCACGGAGGAGCTTATTCCATATTTATTCCCTTCTACTAAACCTGAAAACCTTGGTTTAACTCTATTCGTTTTCGTATTATCCGCTGCAAGAATGTTACCTTCATTGATCACCGTCGTCTTCAAACTTCACAAACTCATTCAACTTACATTTTAACCTGGAATCGTGCCTAAATCTCTTCTTTTTGACACCAAAAACTCTTTTCTCCATTGTAAATGCAAATAATCTTTCGGGTTCCTCTTTCTCTCGCCCATTCTGGCATTTTGCAAAAAATGTTAACTCTAACTTTGCCTCTTTCTCATTCCCTCCTCTAGTATCTTCTGAGGGTACAGCTGCCGTTTTGCCTTACTCTAAAGCTGAACTCTTCGATCAAACTTTTGCCTCTAATTCTACCTTAGAACGATTCCGGAGCTATTCCTCCTCCTTCAACTGCCTCCAACTCATTTATGATTAATATTATAATTTCTTCTAATGATGAAATTTCTGCACTCTCTGAGCTTAATTAATACTAAGAAGGCTTACGACCCTTACGGTATTCCTCTTGTAGTTCTCAAAACTTGTGCTTCTGAACTTGCACCCTTCCTTTGTAATCTATTTCTTCTCAGTCTTTCCATGTAGACTTTCCCTACTTTTTGGAAACGTGCGCTAATTCAGCCTGTGCCGAAGAAAGGGAACCCATTTCAACCTTCTAACTATCGTACTATTTCTTTAATCTCCGTTCTGCTTAAAATTTTCGAATCTGTCCTAAACAGTAAGATTTGCAAACACCTCAGTTCTTCTAATTTTATCTCTGATTGCCAGTACGACTTTCATCGAGAACGTTCTGCTGGCGGAATTTTTGAAGGGCTCGTACGATACGATTATCTACACAGTCTTATCCTTTCTTTGTCCAACTTTACATCCCAGACTTAATCGCTATCCTCTATCTTACATTTACGTTACTGGTCAACTCTGTAACACACTTTCTTTATCGTTTTTTTCAATTTCCTTTGTCTTGCACACTTTAAAACGGCGTGTATCGGGATATGTCGGCCCATTAACAACAAGAATTCCGGCATTTTCCCAACTCTCGTGAATATTGGTAGCCCTATGTCCTTTGCATACCAAATAAATATATATATATATATTATATATATATATATATATATATATATATATATATATATATATATATATTATATATATATATATATATATCACGCGGGGTGATGGGGTGGGCTAAACCATTATGTTTCACTCCATTGCCCTTTTGTTCGTTCCTTTTTGCTTTTCGTCTTCTCAAAGTGTCTCTAGTGTACCCTTGAATCACATTGGTGTGCATATGCTCCCACAACCTTCCTCTTTCTTCACATGAATCCTTGAAATTTACACTTACATTACCTATTAAATAAATCAATATTGGCGAAGCATAAATCTGCCTCGGAGAATCCAAGAGAGGCGGATTCCAAATATAGCCCCTCATCCACTCCTTTCCCATCACCACTTTGGAGTTGGCAGCCTCCGGTGATAGGGTTGGTGCCACAAAGACCTTCTTGACGACTTGCCTCGTATACGCTCAGCTTTTTTCATTAATTTCTGCAACATTCGTGGTCTCTTGTCAAATCTCCACTTTGTCGAACACACCTAGACCTCATCTCTTGTTTTTAACTGAAACTCAGGTGTCTGAGTTCTCTGACAGCAAACATTACTTTGTTTCCTCCTACTGTTTATATCCTCAATTTTTAGTCAAAAGAGGATGTTGCACATATGTGGGCAATGCTGTTGTCTGTTTTCGTGACTCTATTTTGGAGTCTTCTGAATTCTCTACTTTTTGGCTTAACTCTACAACTAAATTAATATGTTCTGTCTACTTATCTCCTAACTTTACAGACTATTAAAAATTCTTCTACTATCTCTTAACTCCATAATAGAACACATTCTTTCTTCTTCTCCTTTCTCCGAAATCGTCATTTTAGGTGTTTTCAATGTTCACCACAGCCAATGACTTTCATCTAGTTCTCATAATCCAGCCGGTGAACTCGCCTACAACATTTCTATCCAGAATAACCTTGAGCAGTTGGAGCATCTCCCTACCCGTATCCCTGACAGTCTTGATGATAAACCCAACATACGTGATCTTTTCCTTAACTTCTTCTCCTTACACTTAAATTCTTTCCTCCTCTTGGTTCATCCGATCACCTTCTTATCTCTGTATCTTGTCCTGTCACTTCAAGTCTTACGCAAGAACGGCCCCCGCCTTCGGTGAGGAGACGTTTCTGGCAATTCAGTGCAACTAACTGCTCTGACTTGCAGTTGTACATTTCTGATTTTCCATGGAATGGAAAAGAGCACATTACCGAAGTGATTCTCTCTGGCATGGAGGCGTACATTCCATATTCTTTCCCTTCTACTAAACCAAACAAACCTTGGTTTAACTCTGCTTGTTCTCGTGTTATTCGCCGCAGGGATGCTGCCTTCGGGGATTACCGTCGTCATCAAACTCCAGAAACTTACGCAACTTATATTTCATCGCGGAATCGTACAAAATCTATTCTTCGAGATATCAAAAAAAATTTTTCCGCCACAAATGAAATAATCTTTCTGGTTCCTCTTCCTCTCGCCCTTCAGGCATTTTGCAAAAAATGTCAACTCTAACTTTGCTACTTTCTTTTTCCCTCCTCTGATATCTTCTGACGGTTTAATTGCAGTTTTGCTCTTTCTCAAAAGCTGAACTCTTCTCTCAAACTTTCGCCTCCAATTCAACTTGGGATGATTCCGGAGCTGTTCCTACTCCTTCAACCCCCTCCAACTCATTTATGCCAAAAATTGTAATTTCTTCTAAAGACATCATTT
>SEYY01023883.1:10000-49233 GCA_009176605.1 Armadillidium nasatum
TGGGTATTTATAACATCACTAGAATAGAGCCTATAAAATATAAACTGCTTTAAAACACTATCCACTGATCTTAATAAATTAATGATTCCTTTTAATCAATCTGCAATGTTACATAAAATAAATCCTGAAAGATAAAAAAGAATTCACTTACTCTGTATGAAAAGTAGTTTGATACATCTGCATCTGAAACTGAAATCTCGAGTAAGGTATCATTATTCATAGGAGTGAAGTTAGAAGACTCAAAAACTTGAACGTCCCATTCTCTTCGTGATAATCTCGGAGAATTGTCATTCACGTCTTTCAGACGTACCACCACGGTCCCACTGCCTTTAAAATATACAAACAAATACATTTTTGAAAATAAATTTCAAATTTCTTCTTACATAACGATTTTATAAAAAAAATAAAAAGTAATTTTTCAATTTTTCCTTTCTCTTTTTATATTTTGCCTCATTCCCTATAGAGGGAGTGGAAACTAAAGGAAAAAGAGAAAAATTCACCCAAACTCATCGTAACGCTGACAATTCAGCAAAGCATTTCAAAAAACAAATTTTAGAAGGTGAAAATAAAATACTGCAGCGGAATGCGAGGGGTCATTTTCATCGAACATCTGGAGTTACAGTACCTATTAAAAATAATAAAATAGCAGTTTATTAATCTTTTAACCTTAGTCACAGCTTGAACAAAAACACTAGCTTCTCTGTATCATCTTAATAACCATAGAGATATTAAGTTTACAAAACAGGTTAGTTTTTATGATCAGACAGACGTTTGCGTTCTTAACTGGTTATCAGATAGATACGTCAAAACAGATGGGAAATTTGGCAAATGTAAATGACAAGGAGATATGTAAAGGTTGAATGTTATAGGATTGCAATTTATCACACTGATATTACCACACCGTGAAATCCTATGCAAATCTACCAGAACTGAGTCAGACAACTCTAGATGCAAAAGCTAGAGCGGATTTAATTAAAATTAGTGGAAGAATGATGTCTTCCGTAACCATTATAAGAATAGATAGGATTTAATGAAAAGATGGAAAGTAAGAATAGTGTAGGAGATCAATCTGAATCCTGAGATACACTCAATTTCACAGGAAAGGTAGAAGTAACTCCTTCAGCAACAGAAAAAAATTGAACAATTCGAAAAAACAAGAGAAGAGTTGGAAAAGTGAAGAAGCAAACACATTCGAGGGAAGTTTAGAGACATGGTTTGCATGTCGTATACGGTCAAATGATATATAAAAGTATATAAATTTTATCATAAAGAGGCACTAAACATGACTCTACATGGTCTCTAAGGGTAGAAGACCATATATCAATTAGATTTAAAAGTATTAAAGGGTTGCGTTGAACGTCGAAAGCCAAATTGATGATTCAAAAAAAAAAAAAAAAAAAAAAAGAATGAGACTCCTAAAGAGGCAGAAAGTGAGTTTAGAATATATTCAGAACTTATACAAATAAAGTACTTTATATATATATATATATATATATATATATATATATATATATATATATATATATATATATATATATATATATATATATATATATATATATATATATATGTCTCCTCTGGTGGGCAAAGGCCAAAGGCTCACCAATATCCACCAGAGTTGGGGAACATTCGAAATTGGGTCACTAATGGCCGATGTGACCCTATACACGGCGTTTGAAAGTGTGTAAGTCAAAGAAAGTTGGAAAAATAGATAAAGGGAGTGTGTTCCAGACTTTACCAGTAGAGTACATGTAAGAGTGAGCATACGGGTTAAGTTGGGGGTCGGAGAGTTGGACAGAGAAAGGATGAAACTGTGTAGAAAGTCGTGTCACAAGAGCCCTTCTCAATGGAAGAGGTATGTGACGTGAGAGTTCAGAAGAGCAATGTCCGTTGTAAAAGCGATGGTATAGAGAGAGTGACGCAACAATTCGACAGGAAGAAAGAGATTGGAGAGAGTTAGTAAGAGCGGGAGAGTTGTTAAGATGAGAAGCCCTAGACTCCACCTTTTCAAGAAGAGCTGTATGTGTGGAACCACACCGGATATGCGAGGCGTACTCCATACAGGGGCGAACAACACCCCTTTACAGAGCAAGCAACTGGAGTGGCGTAAAAAAACTACGAAGGCGCCTCAGAACACCCAACCTCTTAGAAGCTTGTTTAGAGAGAGAAGTAATGTGATCTTCCCAAGAAAGATCACAAGAAAAAGAAACACCGAGAATATTGAGAACAGATGGAGGTTTGAGGGGAGTGTTTTCGAAGAAGATGTCATAGTTTTGTGCAAGATTGTGTCGAGTAGAAAGAAGGAGGTATTGAGATTTTGACATTGAAAACAACCATGTTTTCTCTGCCCCAATTTGAAATACGAGAAAGATCAGAGGTCAGTTGCTCCAAGGCCATCCTTCTTGAATCTATCAACTGCTGTTGGAAGGGACGTCTTTAAAATTGAAAGGAATAATGAAGGGTGGAGTCATCGGCATAAGAGTGTATAGGAGACGAAGTAATAGAGAGAAGATCATTGATGAAAATTAAAAAAAGAGTTAGGGAGGACAGATCCTTGAGGAACACCACTATTTATAGATTTATAGGATGAACGGTGGCCATCTACAACAGCTGCTATAGGAAGGCCGAAAAGGAAATTAGAGAGAAGGTCAAAGAGAGAAGGATAGATTCCGAAAGAGGGAAGTTTAGAAATCAAAGCTTTGTGTCAGACTCTATCGAAGGCTTTCGATATGTCTAGTGCCACAGCGAAAGACTCACCGAAACCCCGGAGAGCAGAGGACCAAGAGTCAGAAAGTAGGGAAAGAAGATCACCAGTAGAACCTTCTTTACGAAAACCATACTGACGATCAGAGATAAGATTGGAAGAATTGAGATGTTTCCAAATCTTCCTGTTGAGGATAGATTCGAAAACTTTAGAAAGAACGGAGGTTAAAGAAATTGGACGATAGTTAGAGGGTTGAGAAGGGTCCCCCTTTTCGGCAAAGGCTGAATGAGTGCACGTTTCCAGCAAGAAGGGAAGGTCGAAGTAGAAAGGCAAAGACGAAATAGTTTACCAAGGGAGGGAGCAAGCTCGGAAGCACAAGTTTTGAGAACCGAAGGAGGAATACCATTAGGACCATACGCCTTCTTAGTGTTAAGCTCTGAGAGAGCAGAAATGACATCTTTAGAAGAAATTATAATATTATGCATAACTGAGTTAGAGGGGGTTGAAGGAGGAGGAATAGCTCCGGAATCGCCTAATGTAGAATTAGAAGCAAAAGTTTGAGCGAAGAGTTCAGCTTTAGTAGAAGGTAAAATGGCAGTTGTACCATCAAAAGAAACTAGAGGAGGGAAAGAGGAAGAAGCAAAGTTAGATTTGACATTTTTTGCAAAATACCAGAAAGGGCGAGAGGAAGAGGAACCAGAAAGATTACTGCATTTGCAACGAAGAAAAGAGTTTTTAGTATCTCGAAGAATAGATTTTGCACGATTCCGGGATGAAATATAAGTTGAATGGGTTTCATGGGTTTGAAGACGACGGTAATCTCTGAAGGCAGCGTCCCTGCGGCGGATAGCGCGAGAACAAGTAGAGTTAAACCAAGGTTTGTTAGGTTTAGTAGAAGGGAAAGAATATGGAATGTACGCCTCCATGCCAGAGAGAATCACCTCAGTTATGAGCTCAGCACACTCCGAGGGATTCCTCCCACAAAAGCAATAATCATTCCATGGGAAATCAGAGAACCGCAAGTCAGACCAGCTAGCAGCACCGAAGTGTCACAAACGTCTTCTAGCCGAAGGCGAGGGTCATTCTTGCGGAAGACGTGAAGAGACAGAACAAGATACGGAGATAAGAAGGTGATTGGAAGGTGATATATATATATATATATATATATATATATATATATATATATATATATATATATATATATATATATATATATATATATATATATATATATATATATATAATATATATAGGGATAGGCTAATTATCAGGTTATGAACCCGTTATCCAACAATTTTATTGTTATCCGGTTATCCGACAGAATAGTACTACTATCCGGCAGTATATATGCTAAACTGAAATTCTTTATTATGAGATCTATACTTTTCATATTTTTGAAATATAGAACATTTTATATCTTTTTCAATTCTATTCTATAACAGTACCTTTGGATATTCATTTTAATTTAATATAGTATTCGAGACTACATTAAATTGTTCACAGAACTGAAAATTTTAAATAAAATTTTTAAATTCTTTCGCAATATATATATATATATATATATATATATATATATATATATAATATATATATATATATATATATATATATATATATATATATATATATATATATATATATATATATATATTATATATATATATTATAGGGGGAGGACGTAGCGCCGTCCGAAGCGATGCAAGTACCCCCCATTGGGCATAACCCACGAAGTGATAGGATGGGCTAGACCACTCCGTTTCACTCCGTTGCCCTTTGGTTCGTTCCTTTTCGCGTTTCATCTTCTCAGAGGGTCTCTAGTGTACCCTTGACTCACATTGGAGTGCCTATGCTCCAACCTTCCTCCTTCTTCACATGTGTCCTACAATATTTACAAACGCTTACACTTACATTACCTATTAAATTAATCAAAAATGGCAAAACTTAAATCTGCCTCGGAGAATCCTAGAGGGGCGGATTCCAAACATAGCCCCTCATCTACTCCTTCCCCCATCACCACTTGGGAGTTGGTGGCCTCCGGTGATGGGGTTGGCGCCACCAAGACCTCTATGCCGGCTTGCCCTGGTGCACGGTCTTCGTTTTTCATTAATTTCTGCAACATTCGCGGTCTTTTTTCTAATCTCCACTTTGTCGAACACCACCTCTCTTCTTCTAGACCTCATCTCTTGTTCTTAACTGAAACTCAGGTGTCTGAGGTGCTCTGACAGCAAACCCTACTCTGTTTCCTCCTACTGTCTCTATCCTCAATTTTCAGCCAAAGGCGGATGTTGCGCATATGTGCGCAACGATGTTGTCTGTTCTCGTGTCTCTAATTTGGAGTCTTCTGAATTCTCTACTTTATGGCTCAAACTTTCTTGCAATTCTACGACTAAATTCATTTGTTCTGTCTACTTATCCCCTAACTCTACAGACTATCCAAAATTCTTCGACTATCTTAACTCCAAAATAGAACACATTCTTTCTTCTTCTCCTTTCTCTGAAATCATCATTTTAGGTGATTTCAATGTTCACCACCGCCAATGGCTTTCATCTAGTTCTCAAGATCCAGCTGGTGAACTCGCCTTCCAATTTTCTATCCACAACAACCTTGAGCAGTTGGTGCAACTCCCTACCCGTGTCCCTGACCGTCTTGGTGATGAACCCAACATTCTAGACCTTTTTCTAACTTCTAATCCTTCTTCTTATACTGTTAAACTCTTTCCTCCTCTGGGTTCATCCGATCATCTTCTTATCTCCGTATCTTGTCCTGTCTCTTCAAGTCTTCCGCAAGAACGGCCCCCGCCGCCATCGGCGAGGAGACGTTTCTGGCATTTCGGTGCCACTAACTGGTCTGACTTGCGGTCGTACTTTTCTGATTTTCCATGGAATGATTACTGTTTCCGTGGGAGGGGTCCCTCGGAGTGCGCTGAGCGCATAACTGAGGTGATTCTCTCTGGCATGGAGGCGTACATTCCATATTCTTTCCCTTCTACTAAACCTAATAAACCTTGGTTTAACTCTGCTTGTTCTCGTGCTATCCGCCGCAGGGATGCTGCCTTCAGGGACTACCGTCGTCTTCAAACTCCAGAATCTCATGCAACTCATATTTCATCCCGGAATCGTGCAAAATCTATTCTTCGAGATACTAAAAACTCTTTTCTCCGTCGCAAATGCAATAATCTTTCTGGCTCCTCTTCCTCTCGCCCTTTCTGGCATTTTGCAAAAAATGTCAACTCTAACTTTGCTTCTTCCTCTTTCCCTCCTCTAGTATCTTCTGACGGTACAACTGCCGTTTTGCCTTCCTCTAAAGCTGAACTCTTTGCTCAAACTTTTGCCTTAAATTCAACCTTAGACGATTCCGGAGCTGTTCCTACTCCTTCAACCCCCTCTAACTCATTTATGCCTAAAATTGTAATTTCTTCTAAAGACGTCACTTCTGCTCTCTCTGAGCTTAACACTAAGAAGGCGTACGGTCCTGATGGTATCCTCCTGTGGTTCTCAAAACTTGTGCTTCCGAGCTTGCACCCTGCCTTGGTAAACTATTTCGTCTATGTCTTTCTACTTCAACCTTCCCTTCTTGCTGGAAACGTGCGCTCATTCAGCCTGTGCCGAAGAAGGGGGACCCCTCTCAGCCCTCTAACTATCGTCCTATTTCTTTAACCTCCGTTCTTTCTAAAGTTTTCGAATCTATCCTTAACAGGAAGATTTGGAAACATCTCAATTCTTCTAATCTTATCTCAGATCGCCAGTATGGCTTTCGAAAGAAACGCTCTACTGGTGATCTTCTTTCCCTTCTCTCTGACTCTTGGTCCTCCGCTCTTCGGCATTTCGGTGAATCTTTTGCTGTAGCGCTGGACATATCGAAAGCTTTCGATAGAGTCTGGCACAAAGCTTTGATTTCCAAACTTCCCTCTTTCGGAATCTATCCTTCTCTCTGTGACCTTCTCTCTGATTTCCTTTCGGGTCGTTCTATAGCAGCTGTTGTAGACGGCCACCGTTCATCCTATAAATCTATTAATAGTGGTGTTCCTCAAGGATCTGTCCTATCCCAAACACTTTTTCTGTTTTTCATTAATGACCTTCTCTCTATTACTTCATCTCCTATCCACTCCTATGCTGATGACTCCACCCTTCATTACTCTTTTCATTTTGAAAGACGCCCCTCCCAGCAACAGTTAATAGAGGCAAGGAGGGTGGCCTTGGAGCAACTAACCTCTGATCTATCTCTCATTTCCAATTGGGGCAAAGAAAACATGGTCGTTTTCAATGCCTCAAAAACTCAATTCCTCCATCTCTCTACTCGACACAATCTTCCACACAACTACATATCTTCTTCGAAAACACGCAACTCAAACCTTCATCTTTCCTCAATATTCTAGGTGTTTCTTTTTCTCGTGATCTTTCTTGGAAAGATCACATTACCTCTCTTTCTAAACAAGCTTCTAAGAGGTTGGGTGTTCTGAGGCGCCTTCAGTATTTCTTCACACCACCCCAGTTGCTTGCTCTGTATAGGGGTGTTGTTCGCCCCTGTATGGAGTATGCGTCACACATCTGGGGTGGTTCCACACACACAGCTCTCCTGGAAAAGGTGGAGTCTAGAGCTTTTCGCCTTATCAATTCTCCTGCTCTCACTAATTCTCTCCAATCTCTTTCTGCCCGTCGAAATGTTGCGTCACTCTCTCTCTACTATCGCTATTACAATGGACACTGCTCTTCTGAACTCTCTCGTCGCATACCTCCTCCATTAAGAAGGGCTCGTGCGACTCGTCTTTCTACACAGTCTCATCCTTTCTCTGTCCAACTCTCTGACCCCAGACTTAACCTCTATGCTCAATCTTACATTTACTCTACTGGTAAAGTCTGGAACACACTTCCTTCATCTATTTTCCCAACTACCTATGACTTAAGCACCTTTAAACGCCGTGCATCAGGTCATGTCGGCCTTTAATTTGACCATGTTTCCGACTTTCCTCCCAACTCGGCTGGAACAATGGTAGGCCTCTAACCTTTGCCCACCAGAGGAGAAAAAAAAAAAAAAAAAAAAAAAAAAAAAAAAAAAATATATATATATATATATATATATATATATATATATATATATATATATATATATATATATATATATATATATATATATATATATATATATATATATATATATATATATATATATATATATATATATATATATATATATATATATATATATATATATATATATATATATATATATATATATATATATATATATATATATATATATATATATATATATATATATATATATATATATATATATATATATATATATATATATATATATATATATATATATATATATATATATATATATATATATATATATATATATATATATATATATATATATATATATATATATATTATATATATATATATATTATTATATATATTATTATTATTATTATTTTTATTATTATTATTATTATTATTATTATTATTATTATTATTATTATTATATATTATTATCATTATTAGGCAGTACGCCATACAAAGTTGGATGAGTTCCGTGTATAATTGGAGTTAAAAATTCTCAGTCTAAACAGAACTGCAAGATTCTTTTAGGCTGCCATTGCAACCATTGTGATGTGAGGTTTCCAAGACAATTTTTTTATTTTTGTGAATGCCAAGGATGTTTATATTGTTATCAGGAGGGACAGGAGAATCATTGAAAGAAATAGAAAGTGTCTTTGAGAGGGAGATTTCAAGAAGTTTAGTTTTTAAAGTGCTGAATTTCCCATGATAGAGACGGAATTTCTATCCAGATCAGCAAGAATGAAATCGGAAAGATGATGACAAGAGACAACTCTAGAGGCACATAATTATTCCTACCCTATTAATTACCGACAATTCTTTTAATATACTTGCCAAGTATTAAACCTCAATAACCCCTTCCTCAGAGTCTATGTTACTAATGGACAGAACAATAGGAATGATCAGAATCTAACTAATGAAAGGAAGCAAAAAATATTTTAAATTATGAATTTACAAGAAAAAAGTACGATTCAAAATTACTTGAACAATTATCGGCTTTCCCAATGATATTAAAAGTAACAAAAGAATTAAAATTTTCAGCCTTTAAATTATTTACACGTATTAGTAATTTAAGACCTTAATGTATAGTTACTATTTCAATCATTTGCATAAATCCTCCAAGAGTAGGGTCTTCACTTTTGGGGGGGGGACAAATTATTAGTAAAGTTTTCCTTTTTTCATCAATTTTATAGTAGAATCTATGCCGATTCCAAATCTGTAATCAGTTTTTTAAAATTCCAAGCGGTTCCTGAGAAAAAGACTTTTAAAGTGACACATGTCGAATGACCTTGAAAATGTTAAATGGGCGTATGCCATGCACTTATTTTAGGGTGTTGAGTTTTTAAAATTTGTTTTGAAACATTCTAATAGCAAATTTTCTGCTGATTCCAAATATGTAATTAGTTTTGCATATTTCCAAACGGTTGCTGAGATATGACCACTAAAAAAATCTCAAATGGGGCGAGCCCCATTAATAGAGACTCCAACTTTTGGGGGGAAATATTATAATTTTTTTCAGCGATTTTATAGTAAAATCTATGCTGATTCCAAATCTGTATTTAGTTTTTCATAATTCCGAACGGTTCCTGAGAAAAAGACTTTTCAAGTGACACCTTTCAACGATATTGAAAATGTCGGCAAATCACCCTCAAAGAAATTTTTTTTATTTTTTAAAATTTTAAAATTTGTAAACATATTCTTATAGCAAATGTCCTCCTGATTCCAAATATGTAATTAGTTTTTCATAACTCCAAATGGTTGCTGAGATATGACCAGTCAAACATAGAACGTAATTTTACGCATTTACGTTTTTACGTTTATGTTATTTTCACGTAATATCACTTTTTAGAGAAAAAAATTTGCCAAAAAAAAAGTTTCTCACCATTTTGTTTTAAATTTTCTGTGTGAACTAGAAAAACTTCACGGAAAGTACCAACGAAGTTTGAACTAGGAAATAACTTCGGGTATATTAAAAATCGAGTGAAAGTTTTCACCAAAAAAAAAAAAAAACAAAAAAAAATTTCAAATGAGTTTAGGCGAATACCAAACTACCTATACCAAAAGCTATCAACTTTGTTAAGCATTTTTTTAAAAGCTACATATGTTTCCAATTCCTCAACGAAAAAAACAGAAAAAAATATTAAATATTATGTATTTTATTAAGGATTTTGTAAAAAAAAAGTCAGAAAAAAAGTGGGGTTCAAACCCCTTTTAAAAAAAAACTTTCCCATAGGTATTTACTCCAAAAATTGACCATAGGAGAAGGATTTACATTTAAATATGTTCTCTATGAAGGTCCTGTAGCCAAATTTTTTCTACTCTTGGAGGGTCCCCTTTACTCTGACTTTTTTTTTAAAAAAAATTTTCATCAATGAGCCTAGTATTTCGACTTAAAAAAAAAAGAAATTAATTTTTATTTTTACATTCATCGATTCCACTAATTATTTAGATGGTTTATAAAGCTTTTAATGACGATATACTTTCACTTAGATATTTATTCAAACTTTTATTCCATTTTAACGTTTCTGATAGAATTTTCACACTTTATGAGTTTAAATCTTAACACATTTCCACAGAGAAACAATTAAGGAAACTTTGACAAACAAATAAATCTGAGTAAATATGTTACTACTATTAAAAATAAATAAATATAAAATATTTGTTAAAAACTACTGTATTATTTACCCTACTCTGAGCAATTCATACTGTAAAATCTTTTAAAAATTGATTACGTTTTAAGGCAGCTATTTTTTGGGGTCTTGAGACCTCTTGATTAGTTATAAGTCGATAAGTTTTAGAGGACCCATCATCAACTTCATTAACGCCTGGAGGAGCTTTGACTTCATGAGTTATTAACAACTCAAGAGTATATATATTTGAAACAGATGATGAGCTATTACCCCATTAGTTTGTTTCACCTTCACAAACCTAATCTTTGAGTCATAACCCCTTATGACTTCTGTTACTTTGCTCATAAGCCAAAATGGAAGTGTGTTATGGGGTATTTTATTAACATCATATCGCTAACCTTTATTTTATTATCCAAGGTATCCTGGGATAGGTCTCTGGCATATTCTCTTGATCTCAAGATGTTGCTCTCATATTACTGTTCCCTAAAAGTATGGTAAAGTTGATCTAGGTGAGTAAGATATAATTCCATTCTACCCCTTCCATCTCTATACACTCAAGTATCATCAACCTTCTCCCTAGAGATTAGCGCTAAATTACCATGAAGCCCAAGGAAAGAGTTAGGGGACAATCAGAGTTAGAATGTAATTAGAGGTCTACTATTGATTTCGGTCTTAATGATAGAGAGGGTGGTTAGTAATTGAAAGCATGTTAATTTACATATCCACCACTACCTTATGCAAGAAGTTCTTTTCCACTCTCAACAAACATTCGCAGGCCAAGCCTATCCAGCCAGCAAATAAAAGAATCTGTACAAGGGAGATATTGTTATTTTTAAAATCTTTTCTTAACTCAGTGGACATAAAGGCTTGTTTTAATTAACATTTTATCCCATGGCCAAGTATTTTATATCAGTAGCCATACTTAAAAGAGGATGCATGGGCTACCTTTAAAAATTTTAAAATGAAGTGAAAATTGAACTGTATATTCACAATTGTATTAGCTACAAAAGGTTATACAAAATTTTTGATATATACTTTTTAAGAAAAAAATGTTATATGCCTTTTTCTGACCAACTGTCAGAATTTTTTTTTAAAATTTGGGAAAAGTTAACCTTCCGTCCAATTTTTTTTTAAAAAACTACACCTGCAACTTTTTCATATGTTTAGGTTGTATAATATAAAGGCAAAAATTTATTTTAATTATTTATTCAGTGCTATTTGTTATTTTCGAGATATTGCCTTTCAAATTTGTCCAATTTTCTAAAAAAAAAAATTTCAAAATTTTCAAATTTTTTGGCTATATCGAAAAGAAGAAATAGCATTGAATGTATTGTGAGAAAGTTATAGATCTGTATCTCCTCTAAGCAACTGCCAAAAATAAAAATAAAAATTTATTTAATTTATTTTTTTTGTCAGGAATGGTAAATTTTCCCAATTTTTTTTCAATAAGAAATTCGATCATATAACTTTTTTTCCTAAAGCAGATATCAAAAATCGCATCCTAACGTTTCTTGCAAATGTATCTGAGAAAATGTTCCAAATAACTTTCAAGCCGTTATAGACAGAGAAAAATGTCCGAAATCTATTTTTTTTAGCGCGTTGAAATGCATATACTCTGCAAATTTCAAAAAATCGATAGAAAATTAAAAGGCTCTTTTGAAATTGAATCCTATCTATAAATGGAATTGTTCCTTTAAAAAACCTCAGAATGGTAAGTTACGTCGATATAGGAACACCATTCGAAAACTGGCACGCAATATAAAAGATCTAAAACTTGAAAATAAGTTGCTACAAAAAGGTAGAGGAGTTTTCCTACTTCTGCTTTTCTCAGTTACTGGTCCTTTATTATCTAAATTAATTTTACAGTAAGGAAGAAATTAGTAGTTTTACCATAGGCAGATTATGAGAAAATGAAATACATAAAAGGTCAACAGCAAAAACTTCAACAAAAACAACTTTACAGTTTGTATGATCCCAAAGCTGAAAAATTAAATAATTATGAAAATGAAGTTTCTCGTATATTCAATTCGAATATTGATGTGAATGAAAAATGTATTTCGTACCAAGATTCAAAACAGTCATTTGTGGACTTAAAAAAATTGCAGCATAAGATATTATTAAGTGACTCTAAAGAAAAATATATACCACCAATACGAACATCATCATCATCGTCTAATACTGAAGAAGAGAAAGGATTTCAAAATATGTTAAAATTGTGTCAACATATCAGATCAAGAAATAATGAACTTGCTTTATTCAATATTTTAAATGATCAGGTTTCATGGTATGTTTCAGGACATATTATTATTGACGGAGAAAGAGTTACAGGTTCAAACATTGTTGATCTAATGTCAGATGCCACAAGAGAGTGGAAGAAGCCGCCGATAATAGGATGGCTCAAGATTAAACAATTATTTCAATCTATTAATTTCTCAAAAAGTCTAATACATAATAAATAAAAATTATCTTATTTGGAAATTTGAAAAATATTTCATATACCCCTAGGTAAGAAATAACAACCTATGAACCTCTTTTACCTCAGGAAGGTCAAAAGGGAAAATGTAAATACCCTTTATCCAACAGTTTAAGGATTAAGGAAGAACACGACTATGCTTTGTAATTCGATAAGTTCGTGATTTATGCTATGTAAATGACTGTATTTTCAATATATATATGTATATATATATATATATATATATATATATATATATATATATATATATATATATATATATATATATATATATATATATATATATATATATATATATATATATATATATATATATATATATATATTACTTCACCTCTGGTGGGCAAAGTCCAGAGGCCCACCAAATTTAAACAAGACTAAGGAGCAAATCGGGGACCTGGTCAGATAAAAGGCAGCAATGTCCCAATACACAGTCTTTGAAGATGTGTAAGTCATAGAAAGTTGCGAAAATATATGAAAGTTGTTCCAGACTTTACCTGAAGGGTATCTGTAAAATTGAGCATAGCGGTTAAGTCTGGGGTCAAACAGTTGGATAGAAAGGATGAGACTGTATAGTAAGATATGTTGCATGAGTTCTTCTCAAAGGAAGAAGCATGTGACGAGAGAGTTCAAAAGAGCAGTGTCCATTGTAAAAGAGATAGCATAGAGACTGAGGCAACAATTCGACGGGTAGAAAGAGACTGGAGAAAAAATTCTAGAGAAGGAGAGTTGATAAGAGGAAAAGCTCTAGACTCCAACTTTTCTAGGAGAGCTCTATGAGTGGAACACCCCATATATGTGAGACGTACTCTATATAGGGACAAACAACACCCTCATAAAGAGCAAGCAATTGGGGGTAGTGTCAAGTTCTGAAGGCGCCTCAGAACACCTAACCAATTAGAAGCTTGTTTAGAAAGAGAAGTAATGTAATCTTTTCAAGAAAGATCACGAGAAAAAGAACACCAAGTATATTAAGGAGAGATGAAGGTTTGAGTTGTATGTTTTCGAAGGAGATATCATGGTTGTGCCGAAAATAATGCATACCAGAATTTGAAATGTAAGAGTTGAGATTAAAAATGGGAATGGGCCGGGAAAGGTGAGGAACGATGATGTGAGGGCTGAGTTGAGGTTGGAGAGCGTATTGAAGTTTGTAGAGAGCACACATTTGCAGTGGTTTGGGCATGTAAAGAGGATGAATGGCATTAGATATGAAAGAAAATACTATGAATGAAGATCGAAAAGGGCGAAGTGGGTGGAGATGTCAATAATTATATGGAGGAATGGTGTTGTGGGAGAGGTGGAGAGAAGGGGAGAAGGGGAAAATCATGGCAGAGATAGAAGAGATAGTAGCGTATGATGATAGACAGTGGTGGAGGATTTCGTCCGAAACAGGTGACGGGCCCGTGCACATACAAGAGGATGGTGATATATATATATATATATATATATATATATATATATATATATATATATATATATATATATATATATATATATATATATATATATATATATATATATATATTAATTTAAAGAACACTAATACGACTCGTGTTCTAATTAAATGTCATTTTCTGAAAATCATTATATAAAACAAATAAAAGTTAAAACACAAAGACGATATAATAAGAAAGAATAAAAAGAACAGCAAAGGCAGACATTAAAAAGAAAATCTGTGCAACTTTTCGGAACTCAACTTATTGTTCCTTCATCACAAAAGCTAATGAGAGGAAATAGGATAGCGGAGACAATCTAACAAGCGAGAAGTACTTCTCGCGTTTTAGATTTCAATTTTCAAAGACTTTATCTAATTTTCTAACTTAAATTTTTTCTAATTATTAAAAGTAATAGAAGGTTAATTAAAGCCGTTGATCTAGTTCTAAAGAATATAAATATGTAGAGCGTTTTTTTTTTCAGAAAAAAAATGTTATACTTAAAAATTTATTTTTTTATTTTACTTCTTTTTCTAAAGAATAATAAAAGGTTAATTTCATTATTTAAAAGTAATTAATGCTACACAAAACTCCGGGCGGAGAGCTGGAGCAGAGATCTCCGACCGGAGCCGAAGTAATTAAAAAGGTGGGATCTCCGGCCTGGCAGGAGACGGAACCGAAACTCTAGTGCATGACATATATATATATATATATATATATATATATATATATATATATATATATATATATATATATATATATATATATATATATATATATATATATATATATATATATATATATATATATATATATATTTAGATAGATGATTTGGCTGTCGTCGGGAGTGGATATGCTTAAATCAGATGGGAAAAGAAAAGTTAGAAGAATCAGATGGAAGAGAAGGGAAAAGAAGATAAGAAGAGAGGATAAGGGAAGAAAAGACATAGTAGATTTCATAATCTGTTCTGAAAATTGGAAAGACTGTTTAGAGAATGCTGAAGAATTGTATTTGAAAAGAAAATTATTTCCGAATTTTAAAAATAATAACAGATTTATTTTAAAATATTAATTTTTTAAAAATATTTTCAAAAAACAAAATTAAATGAATATCAATTAAATTATTTTCAAAATTTTCTGGAGGAGCAACAAAACTTTCAATTAACATACTTTCTGCTTAAGTTGAAAATTCAACATTAGTATTAAGAATATGAAATTTAAAAACAAGAGTTTGGATTGGGCAACAAGGTTGGATCATGAAGAATAGTTCTCCTCATGGTTCTAGGGTCTGGGATTCCTTTCAACCATTTTTTTTTTTTTTTTTTTTGTCTTTCCATGTACGACTTGCATGAATTTTCCTGCAGTCGACGCCACCCTGCATCATGCGGGAAATGGTGTATTGTATATATATATATATATATATATATATATATATATATATATATATATATATATATATATATATATATATATATATATATATATATATATATATATATATATTCATCAAAGTCTTTGATGATTCTTTAGGAATTATTCCTCTTTTGTTTTTCTACTTTTTTGTGAAGTTTTAAAAAATTAATAGTACTTATAGACTCTTATTTATTACCATTAATTTCCGCTTTGCGAATCCGTTGTTATTAGTACCTTCCGCTTCTATTTAAAGCAGAAAATATTTCAATCGTGATTCTTCTTAAGAACATAAAGTGTTCAAAACTTAACGATCTTGTGCTTTCACAAATCATATTTTCAAATACTGAAATCTTTGATTTGATTTAAATATTTTGTAATAAAAACTACCGTTCCCTTGGAATTATACTTCAGGCTGGAACCTTCCTTAGTTATATAACAATTGAGTTCGTAAGTTCCTTGTCACCCTTAAATTAAATTTAATCGTTGTGTATCCTAATCATATATTCTTTTCGTATATATCCCATCATTTTAATACGAAGCATTACTGAAGGAAGGTTTTTAATATTGTTCTCTTTTATTATTACTATTCATCATCCAGCAAAATCAATCATTTATTACCTATAATCCTTCATTTGATGTGCCCTTGCTGCTACATATATATATATATATATATATATATATATATATATATATATATATATATATATATATATATATATATATATATATATATATATATATATATATATATATATATATATATATATATATATATATATATATATATTATTAAACTCCTGGGATTAAAATTATATTCACATATATTCATTGAAATTGAAGTGGATTTCTTACCTTTCAGTCCTCCACCATCACTCGCAACTACTTGTATTCGAAACTCTGGAGTTGTCTCTCGATCCAAACAACAAACAGCTGTTCGCAATTCACCAGATTCTGGTTGGATGATGAAAAGCGGATTTCCTGTTCTTTCATCAATAACATTCTTTTCTAAGGAGTAAGTCAATTTTGCATTGGTTCCAGAAGTTGCATCATCCGAATCCCATGCGCTTACCTTAGTCACAACTAGGTCTTTGCAAATAAAAAAAGAACAATATATATATATATATATATATATATATATATATATATATATATATATATATATATATATATATATATATATATATATATATATATATATATATATATATATATATATATATATATATTCAGTTACAATGCTTAAAAACGCAGCAGTAAATAAGTATGAAGTAAAAAGAACATTTATGGGAAGATAAAGAAAACTTTCCTCATCTGGTGTCGAACCACCGCATGTTGCGACTGAGAACAGCAAAGACTCGATGCTCTATAGCTGATCTATCTTAGAACCCAAAAAAGTTCGATTCAAGAACTGTTTCAAGTGTACGAGCTCCCGTTAAGGCACTATCACCAGGTTTTCACCCTGTTCTTCCCTCGTTCTTTAAGATTTATTCAATTACAATGCTTATAAACGCAGCAATAAATAGGAATGAAGTAAGTAAGTATGAAGTAGGTCGGTGGTTCGACCCCAGATGAGGAAAGTTTTCTTTATCTTCCCATAAATGTTCTTTTTATTTCATATATATATATATATATATATATATATATATATATATATATAATATATATATATATATATATATATATATATATATATATATATATATATATATATATATATATATATAAAGGTACGACACAGTAAACATCATATTTAATATTTTGATAATACCAAAATAAACAAGATTAGTGTATTAATAAATTGACAATTCTTGCTTCCTAGTGCGATCTTTCGATATAATATATATATATATATATATATATATATATATATATATATATATATATATATATATATATATATATATATTACACATTACCACCGCTCACGGGAAGAGCTCTACTCAAGGAGGTGTCAAAGCAATAAGAGAAGAAATATCCCATAAGTTCCACCCAACGCAAATTTCGTAGGTGAGCACAGATCTTTAAAGTAATTAGAATAAATTCGACAGGAAACACAGGAGATGGGAATGTGCCCCTTGTGCTTCGAGGCTGCCGTAAAGGCAGTGATATATGAGTGGACATTTCAATCGAGCATTTGCTGCTATATTACCTATGGAGAAAGGACAAGGCACCAACGTCAAGTCGTAAAGATAAAGGGTGAAGTGAATTAGCAAGAGTGGGACAATTTATAACAATTGCCTTTAACTCAACTCTACACAAAAGAAGGGTGAAACCTAAATCCCAGATAGGAGAGCAGTACTCCATACAAAGGCGGATGAGACCCTTGTAAAATTGAATTAACTGAGAAAAAGAAAAAAATTCTAGCAGTCTATACAGAAATCTAAGCTTCTTTGAGGCTCCCCGAGCAACTATTCTGATGTGAAGTTTCCATGACAAACAGGAGAGACGGGAAAACTATCGAAGGAAATAGAAATGTTAGGAGGTGTTTTTGAGATGGAGATTTCAAACATTTGATTTTTAAAGAGTTGAATTTCACAAGGATGAGACTACCCCACTGGGAAATTCTATCCAGATAAGCAGGAATGAAATTGGAAAGATGAAGACGAGAGGCAACTCTAGATGCCAAATAGGGAATAGATTTGAAATGAGTAGAATAATGGAAGGTCGAGTCATCGGCATATGAATAAATAAAGTTCGATGAGCAGCTGAGAAGATCAGTAATGAAAAATACGAATAATAGAGTAGGAGATAAGACAGAATCCTCAGGAATACCACTACTGGTAGAAAAGAAAGAAGAAGCCTAGTCAGCAACAGCTGAAATGGAACGTTTAGAAAGAAAGCTAGACGTAAGTAAGCAAAGAGAGAAAGCAAACCCAAAGCAGGGAAGCTTGGAAAACCGTGACGCATGCAAGCGCCACGACACAAGTCTCATCGTGGTCTCTAAGGGCAGAAGACCACAACTCTGTGAGATAGGAAAGTATATCACCAGTAGACCTCGACCGTCGAATGCCATACTGTTCAGCAGAAAGAAGGGAATGAGATTCCAGAAAATCTAAGAAATAAGAGTTCAGAAGAGTTTCAAAGATCTTAGAGATAATATAAGAGAGCTTTAAGGCGATAATTAGAAGAATCAAAGTGGCTACATTTCTTCGGAATAGGATGAACTAACGTGCGTTTCCAAAACTAAAGGTAAGTATAGAAAAGATGCATAGAGAGAAAAGTTCAACGAACGACAGAGCTAACTCAGAAGTGCATTTCCTTAAAACTCGAAAAGGGATGCCATCCGTACCGTTTGCCTTCCTAACGTTCATAGATTTCAGAACCCAATATATATATATATATATATATATATATATATATATATATATATATATATATATATATATATATATATATATATATATATATATATATATATATATATATATGCACTTCTGTCAGCCCTGTTCCCAAAAAAAAACTTTTTATATAGTTGTAAACAATAGTTATAAATATATAGGAATATAGCAATGTTGCATATATATATATATATATATATATATATATATATATATATATATATATATATATATATATATATATATATATATATATATATATATATATATATATATATATAGGGATGGAGTGAAGTATCGGTATCGGTATCGGCAAGTATCGGCATATTTTCCGATACTGTATCGGTATCGGAATCGGCAAATTTTTTGGATAGGAGTAAAGTATCGGTATCGGTAGTAGTATCGGCAAGTATCGGCATATTTTTAGGTATCGGGTATCGGTATCGGTATCGGTTAAAAATTTTGATATCGCTCCATCCAAAATATATATATATATATATATATATATATATATATATATATATATATATATATATATATATATATATATATATATATATATATATATATATATATATATAGAGGAGGGAAGTAGCACTCCCGAGAAGTTGAGATTACCCCCCATTGGGTATAAGGGATGTTAAGAGCACTTCCCATCTCATCCTGGTGCCTAATGGTACGCTCCTTTTTGCGCTCATGTACATTTCCTTCTACACGGAGTAGGTTCTCCTTTTACGCACAATAAACACTATTTCATTCACACATTCCTTAAAAAAAAACAAAAAAAAAAACTAATTATAACGTCGACATTGGTAGCCTCGGAGAATCCAAGAGGGGCGGATTCCAAAGATAGCCCCTCATCCACATCTTTCCCCATTACCACTTGGGAGTTGGTGGTCTCCGTTGATGGGGTTGGTGCCACCAGGAATTTGCAGCCGGCTGTTCCGCATTCACGGTCTATTTCTTTCATTAATTTCTGCAACATTTGCGGTCTTCATTCCAATTTGCACTTTGTTGAACATCACCTCTCTTCTTCTAGACCTCAATTCTTATTCCTGACCGAAACTAAGATGTTTGCGCTTTCTGATAGCAAACCCTGTTCTGTTTCCTCCTACTGTCTCTATCCTCAATTTTCAGCCAAAGGCGGATGTTGCGCAAACGTCCGCAACGATGTCGTTTGTTCTCGTGTCTCTAATTTGGAGTCTTCCTAATTACCTACCTTGTGGCTTACGCTCCCTTGCCATTCTACGACTAAATTTATTTGTTCTGTTTATTTATCTCCTAATTCTACTGACTATCCTAAATTCTTTGACTATCTGAACTCAAAAAAAAAGCACATTCTCTCTTCCTCTTTCTCGGAAATCACCATAATAAGTGATTTCAATGTTCGCCACCTCTAATGGCTTTCTTCTAGTTCTCATGATACAGCTAGTGAATATGCCTTCCATTTTGCTATCCAAAAAGACCTTGAGCAGTTACTTCAGTTCCTTACTCGTATCCCTGATCGTCTTGGAGATGAACCCAACATTCTCGATCTTTTTCTAACTTCTAATCCTTTTATTTATACTATTAAACTCTTTCTCCTCTGGATTCCTCCGATCACCTTCTTATCTCTGTATCTTCTTCTATCTCTTCAAGTCTTCCGCAGGAAAGACCCTCTTCTACTGAAAGGAAATGTTTGTGGCACTTCGGTGCCGCAAGCTGGTCGAACTTGCGGTCGTACTTCTTCGATTTCCCTTGGAATGATTATGACATCCATGGGAGGGGTCCCTCGGAGCGTGTTGAACACATAACCTAGACGATTCTCTCTGACATGGAGGCGTACATTCCATTTTTTCTCTTCTTCTAAACCCAACAAACCTTGGTTTAGCTCTATTTGTTCTCACGCTATACGCCGCAGGAATGCTACCTTCAGGGATTACTGTCGTCTTCAAACTCCAGAAACTCATGCAACTTATATTCATCCCGTAATCGTGCAAAATCTATATTCGTACACCAAAAAACTCTTTTCTCCGTACAAAATGCAATAACTTATCTGGCTCCTCTTCCTCACGCTCTTTATGGCATTTGCCAAAAAATGTCAACTCTAACTTTGTTTCTTCCTCTTTCCCTCCTTTAGTATTTTCCGACGGCACAACTGATGTTTTACCTTCTTCTAAAGTTGAACTCTTTGCTCAAACCTTTGCCTCTAATCCTACCTTAGACGAATCCGGAGCTATTCCTCCTCATTCAACTCCCTCCAACTCATTTATGCCTAAAATTATAATTCATTTTAAAGACGTTATTTCTTCTCTCTCTGAGCTTAATACTAAGAAGACGTACGGTCCTGATGGTATTCCTCCTGTGGTTCTCAGAACTTGTGCTTCCAAACTTGCACCCTGCCTTGGTAAACTATTTCGCCTTTGCCTCTCTACTTCGACTTTCTCTTCTTTCTGGAAACATGTGCTCATTCAACCTGTGCCGAATAAGCATCCCTCACAATATTTCCCTCGTTTTTATCGCACTACAAGATTTTCTATCTTCATTAAACATTTTTCTAGCATTACGCGATTCCCTGAAATCATTTACGAAGCTAGCAACCTTTTAAATATCTTCCTCCTGATTTAAATAAAGGTATGGCACGTCGCATTAATGATGTAAAGAAACCTCCTAGTCCATAACCCCTCTGTGTTCTCGATGCCTCTAAAAATATGTCGTTCCATTATTAAGACTTCTTTCTTCTTATGTGTAGTTTACACAACGCTGTCCCGTTAGTGAATGGGTAAGCTTTGCCCTCGACATCTCTTATATATACACGAATTGACACAAACTGAGATTTACTCATTGGTAAATAGTGTACACTGGGAAATGATACAAGTTTCTGACCAGGAGGGAAATGAATTACTCTTAAGAGGGGTGCTTTTGTATTCCCAACGTATTGGTGTTCAACAATATCAGAATATACATATGCTGCACCAGGCGTCTCTAACAAATCTGATGAGTTACATAGAAGTTGTATAGAGTCTTTAGCTTCGGCCTTTGCATCGCTGCGTTCGAGATACTCTTTAACAGCAGGGCTATATCTCGTATAGGCCTGTAATGTAGAGCTGGATTGACGGATCTATTTGCTTTTACATCTTCTAAAGATATATCAGGGATATAAATACACTGACGCATCCAATGGGAACGATGGAAACTAAATAACCTTTTATCTTTCAAATTGGTTGGCATGGTTGATTTTAAAGTTACGATTTCATAATTTGCGTTAGGTACTTTTTTAACATGAAAATACAAATCAGTACACATTCGGCTTGATAAAAATTTAGTGTTAAAATGTCCAAACAAGTCATCGAGAGAATTGTATTTTCCTCTGTCCACCGAAAACTCTTCCCAATAGAAATTAATATCACCCTCGACTCGCCACACCTAAACCCCCAACGTTCTTGATATTCAAACCTTCTTTAACAAATTTAGTGTTTCTTGAAATTATGAATGCTGAGTACTCTTGAAGTTACATTTTCAACATCTACATCTAAAATCATTTCGCATAACCCTATTTCATACCTCTCCCTTTCAAGCTGAACATTCTGCAGCAATTCAGTAGTAAAGTCTGATATCTTATTGTCAGGATGTAAGTCCATAGAAGCTGAGGACGGTAGCGTTAGGTAAAAGTGATCTTCACTCTCCATGATGAAATGTTAAGAATGTTAAATTTTTTAACATCACTCGCTTTTATATAACTGTTAAACTTATCAGGATACCCTATCCATTTCACAAGATACTGTTTATTTTTTCCTTTACCTTTAAAGCCTAATATTTTTTCAATTTTATATAAATTACTCTTGTCATCAAACCTAATTTTTTGTACTTCTTGTTTATAAAACCCTCCTTTTATTTGTTCACCATCTAGATCCTTTAGGTAATATAATTTTAACCCATCTCTGGGAAACTCTCTAATAGAATCTATTTTAAAAACTTCTTTTGACCATCCTGCTTCATACCCCTTCCTGAAATTACCTGCAGTTCTTGATACTCTTACATAATCATCAACTTTAATACCTGTATTGTCTTTTATTTTACGGACATCCCGTTGATCAGGTGAAGGTTTTGTTTTAATCATCTCTAAAGGTGTTTTCTTAATTGTTCTATGATACGATCTATTGTAAGAGTAGGCCAAGTCTTGTAAAATATCAATATATTTAAACGTGTTCATCTTAGTAAAGTATCTATGCATCCTTTCCTTTATAGTTCTTTGCACGCGTTCTACTATAGCCGCTTTATTAGGAGAAAAAGTGTTATAGTACCCCATGTCATAATCAGACACAAGCTCTTGAAACTCGGGCCCGAGAAACTCTGTACCTTGATCAGAATGTATGATAGATGGACATCTGTTAGTCTCTTTTATAATATCTCTTACTGCTTCAGCTACAGTCTTTGATTTTTTATCTTTTAATGCTTTCATGAATAAGAATCGGGAAAAAACATCGATTACGAACAATATATATTGGAAACCATCATTATATACTTTATATTTATTCATATCTGTTAAATCTATTTGCCAAATATTATCAACATGATAGGCTAGAGTTTTCCGTGTTTTAAATTTTTTACGTACTGGTTTATGCAAAGTAAATGCTTCTTCACCTTCTAAGTAATATTTTAATTCTTTTTTATCAATATCCGGAAACCGGGAGGCAAATTTAGAAAAACCTCCATAACTATAGGGCTCTCTAACATTAAAATAGAATTTATCAACTGCTTCTTTTGCCTCCATATTGAGTAATGACCAGAAATATAATAATACATAATATATATATATATATATATATATATATATATATATATATATATATATATATATATATATATATATATATATATATATATATATATATATATATATATATATATATATATATATATATATATATATATATATATATATATAAACAAAGGGTATAAAGACCAGAAATAAATCAAAAATAATTTTATTATTATTAAAATACATTTTATATTTACATACTGGAAACATAATTACATGTATAGATTGAAAATTCACATATTAAAACAATTTTAAAATAATTTAATATATATATATATATATATATATATATATATATATATATATATATATATATATATATATATATATATATATATATATATATATATATATATATATATATATATATATATATATATATTATATATATACATTTATATATTTTAAAAAACCGTGTAATTATTACATTCACATATATTTTTAACACCACATTATTTTTAAAAAAATTTTTTTAAAAAACAGTTATTTTCTTAAGACACTTTAACATGTATAAGGTTCTTCTATAGGCCTAAGTAAAAATTCAGTGCATGTGATATACTGTTCTAAACTTGATAAGCCTTCGGTAGTTATATAGGTATAAATGTCTCTAGGTGAGAAGGCTAAGTCATCTTCGCTGTAATTTTCAGTCTTTATTCGCTCATTCCAAAGCCGTGTAAAACTTTCAACGTCTACCACAGACATCACAGGGGCACACTGGGCGTCGAAGGAATAGTTTTCAGTGTATACTTTATACATAACACCATGAGCCATGTTGATAATAGTATCTAACTTGTCTACGTCGTCTAACCGTTTTGTAATTTCTTCATTCAATTTCATGAATGATGTAATTTTATCCGGACCAGCTATAAAGAATCCTATTCCCGATGGTCTAAATATGCCTTCAGGTTTCGGTCTCCACCAATTACGTACATCTACAGAAGGGATATTATTATGTAGACCCAAAACGAGTGTAAGGCGACTGGTATCCTTCAGTCCACCACCAGAGATTATTATGCCTTCTTCATTTGTAACACTATTAAGGGTATATTTCTCGTTTATCCAGTTATCCACTTCATTAAATATTCTTTTTAAATCTGTAGCTGACATGAATAGAGGCCGATTTCCATCACTGCTAGAGGAAGAGCATGAAAAATATTGCTCACTATTAGGTTTTCGTCTAAACATTAAAGTTAATAGACTTTTATCAGGGTGAGACACTTTCCATGATGTAAAATCGGAAATAAATTTGTATTTAAGTGTAGAGACCATGTTTACTATTCAGCGGGTGCTTCACAACTGAGGAATTCTTTCACTGATCAAAATAAGGAAGGCTAAATAAGCCTAACCTGAAGGCTAAACTACTCTGTCTTTTGGGACCACACCTTAGAAACAAAACTGATTGCATGGCAGAATTTTCATGTTTCTGCAAAAATGCAATAATTCTTGCATCACTATAGCAGATCACCCTTTTATATATATGGGGCAAAGACAATCCTGTCTTATGCTCTGCCATAATACTTGGCCTTTATAATAAATTACAAGATAACAACTACAATGGCCATTGAAAACTAAAAGTACTTTAATACTTTTATTAATTTTGAATATTTTTTCTTGAATTTTTTGAGATATATGCCTCCAACAATATATCAGTACAAAATATCCAAGAGGCCAAACTTATACCAAGAAAAACCTCAACAGCAAGGAATGGTGGATCAACAACTCACATAAAAAAGGGTATGTACACATTCTTATAATTTTGCTGAAAATTTTAAAAGAATGTACATTTTACATATTTCACTAAAAATTATGCAGAGTACATAGAAAAGGGGTTCCTCATAATATAATTTGTTTATTTTACCATTAAAACTATATTAAAAAAAATTAGATTTTAAAATCAAATGTTATTTTTAGTCAAGTCAAAAAAAAAAAAAAACTATTCTATAATATCCTTTTTCAGACTTGGCTCAACTAGTTTATATGGTAATGGTAGAATAGAAATACAGAAAAGGAAGAAATTTCAGCAGTAGAAGTAGATGTAGAAGAATACTCCCAATATTTTTTATATATTTTTTGCTTTCATCTTGTAGAAAGTAAATTTTTTATAAAGTTTTCTTTGTACTTTTTTTTAGTAAAGAAAGAAAAAATAACTTGAGCATTACTTCCCCCTTCTATTTTTTCTTCCATAAATTATAGTACATTTTTCTGTAAATGGCATCCTCAGCGGGATGCCAATTACAGAAACACGTACTATAATTTATGGAAGAAAAATAGAAGGGGGAAGTAATACTCAAGTTATTTTTTCTTTCTTTAAAGGTGTTTGTCTTAAGGGCATCCATATTTTTTTAGGCCTAAGTTAAGCCTAACGTTCAGGTTTTTACCTTGAGGATAATCAGGTGTTCAACCTTTTTTAGGGATATGTTAAGCCTCGCTTTCAAGTATTTTTACCCATTAACCATTTCTTTATTATGTTTGGCCTAAATTATCAAACCTGTTATGTTAAGCCTAATAAAAGTTACAATTTTAGCCAAACTCTCATAACATCAGCTTGCTTTCTTAATCTTTTAACCGATGGATACGGATTCTTTCTTACACGTGTTCTAGTTAGGCCTAACGGTGGAGTGGCTGGATGACGTCATAGCTCTAGGTATGTTTGAGGCTAGAGTTTCAGGTATATCTTGTACATTCTCTAATTCTTCTAATCTATTTGTATTTAGTATTAGACTCCTGGAAGATTAATATTTCGAAGTTTTTGTTTTATTATAGGCCAACCTGTTACTGGACTTCTACGCCAATTACGAACCAAATCAGAAATTAAGTCTATTATATTTGATCCAGGGATAGGTTCATCATCAATTATGATTTGACCTGTTTTATCCCACACTATTTGATTTTTTAAAGTATTAAATAATGCAATACCTCTATTCTTCACTGATATAGGAAGACTGTATTCTAAAATAGTTTTCAAATCTTTTTCTTCAGTGTCTTTAACTTCCTTTTCAGGTGTAGATACAGCTTCATTATCATGACCATATTTTTCTTTTAAATCTACTAATTTTTGCAGCATGTCTTGATATTTCGTTCTTTTTTCATGTATATTCATGTTAGAATTTAAAATTGTCATAAGTTCATTTTCAATACTTGTTAGTTGTTCCATTTTAGGTTCGTATAATGTTATAGGTAATGGCTGCTGAATAAACCGTGGCTGACTGGTATTGTTATTATTATTATTATTATTATTATTATTATTATTATTATTATTATTATTATTATTATTATTATTATTATTATTAGTAGTAGTAGTAGTAGTAGTAGTAGTAGTAGTAGTAGCAGTAGACATAGACTCAAGATTCAGTACTTTTATCAATCGTTATGATGAGACTTCAAAATTAAAACCAAGCAGTTAGGCTGTAAAAGGGTCCAAAATCCAAGGTTAACACTAGGATTATTAAATTCAATAAATCAAAAACACAAACTCTACCGTAATTATAAACGAGGATTCATCCCTCTTCATTTATATAACAATTATAGCAACCAATTAAAAACACTATTAAAAAAGGCGAAAAGAAAATATTACACTGACAAATTCTGTGAGGTAAACACCAATTCAAAAGCAACATGGAGCCTCATAAACAATCTAATCAATAAAAACAAAGAACATATCCACCAAATAAACCAATTATCAATAAATGGTGAAGTCTCAACAGACCAAAGGAAAATCGCAGATTCACTCAACAGTTATTTTATCAATATTGGAGCCGAAATTTTAACAAACATTGGTAGGTCAAACAAACTTTGAAACATTTTTACCTCGGTGCAACTCACATTTCACTTTCGAAAACATTACCCCTTTAGATGTTCAAAATATAATAGCAGGCCTAAAAAATAAAAAATATGATATATTAAGCATCCAAAATCACAAATACAAGCTCGTGGCTGACATCATTTCCATCCCACTAGCTCACTTATTCAATGCTTCAATCCTTTTAGGTGTTTTCCCCTCTACCCTTAAAATCTCCCGCGTGACTCCTATATTTAAGAAAGACGAACCCTCCCTCCCTAAAAATTATAGACCCATATCCATTACACACACGATTAGCAAAATTTTCGAAAAAATAATATTTGAGCAGCTGACCGAATGTGTCACCTCAAATTAATTACTTAGCGATTTCCAGTTCGGCTTCAGGAAAGGGCATTCAACATCAGACGCACTTATCTGTCTGACCGAAAAACTTTATAAAAATCTAGAAAATAAAGACTCCTCCGTCCTTCTGCTACTAGACTTCACCAGAGCGTTTGACACAATAGACCATGATATCCTATTAACCAAATTAAATAGACTGGGTTTCGATGGCCTAAACTTGCAGTGGTTTGAAACTTACCTCAAAGGTAGACAACAATACGTAAAGTTAGGTGACATATTCTCTAAAACACAACAAATAAAAACTGGTGTCATACAGGGGTCCATACTTGCTCCGATTCTATTTTCAATATATACAAGCGACTTAATAATCTCATACAACTCCTTCTCTGTCTCGTTCGCAGATGATATATCTATATTGATCAATGACAAGAATCCCGAAACATTCTCCAAAAAAGTTTAAAGCTCTTTAACAAACATCACAAAATGGGTCGACTCTAATAAACTATCATTAAACATTCAAAAAACCTCCTACATTACAATAAGCAACAAAAAATGTAGGACATTATTTTAAAATTAAACTAAAAGTTTTTGAGCTAACCAGAACAAATACCGCGAAAATCCTGGGAGTCATTATAGATGACAAGCTAACATTTAAAGAACACATAAACACATTAGTTAATAAACTCGCAAAATACATGTACATCCTTGTTAAATTAGCTAAATCCATTCCACTGTATGTTCTACGAAAAATATATATTGCACACATTCACCCCCACATACTTTACTGTCTCTCTGTATATGGAACAACACCCAAATCAAACACACATCAAATCATAACAATGCAAAAACGAATCATAAGACTTCTCAGCGGCAGTAGAGACTTTTATAGTCATACACCACCTTTATTCAAAAACTTAACATATTACAATTTAATCATCTTCTAAACCTCTCCCTCCTTAAGGAAATTCACAAAGTAATAAATAATAACACATGCGAATTCCTAAAAACAAACCACCAAAACAATCAAATTGAGAGAGGAATAATCTTAAGAAACAACAATAACCTAAAAACACCTTTCTATAGGCTCACTAAAGCACGACAAGCAGTAAGCTATACCTCCACCATTCTATATAACAATCTCCCAGACGACATAAAAAATGAAAGATCAATAAAATAATATGCGCGCAAAATTTAAAAAAGGTAGAGAAATTCGTACTGATCCATTATTATTATTATTATTATCATTATTATTATTATTATTATTATTATTTATTATTATCATTATTATTGTTCTTATTATTGTTATCACTACCATTATTATCACTATTATTATTATTATTATTATTATTATTATTATTATTATTATTATTATTATTATTATTATTATTATTATTATCGTTATTATTACGATCATTATTATTATTATTATTATTATTATTATTATTATTATTTTAATTGTTAATATTACTATTACTATTATTATAAATGTTATTACCAATACTATTTCTATTCTTATTATTATTACTACCATTGCTAATTATTAATATTATTATTATTATTATTATTATTATTATTATTATTATTATTATTATTATTATTATTATTATTATTATTACAATACTTGTTATTATTTTAACCATTAATATTTTTATCACTAGGAATATTATCTCAATTCTTAATATTATTAAATCAGATAATCTATAGCAAAACTTGAGTAGTTTTTATTGATCCTACAAAACTTGAATATTTTTTATAAGTAAGTACTACTATTACTACTACTACTACTATTACTACTACTTCACCTACTAATAATATTGATTTCCAATTTTACAGATTTGTGATAATAGCATTAATACAAAATGGTGTCCTTCTGTCTCAATTTCGATGTCGTACCTTGTCTTATGAAAATGTTTGGTGTAATATTTTTTATAATAATTATGTATTTTTAAATCTTTTTTAATTTTAATTTTTATTTTTTAAAAAAAAAAAAAAAAAAAAAAAAATTTATTTTTTTTATTTTAAAAACTTTAAAATGTTTTTTTATTTTGTTTTTAAAAGTTATTTGGGTTCGTTTTCAAACTTTGCATTGTTTAAATTTTTATTAAAAAAATATTTTGTATGTTTATTTTCATGAATGCTATTTTATAGTGATGATATTTTTTATAGATCCAGCCATTCTGTTGTGTTGCTGGTGCTTCAAGAGGCGGAAGTGGTGGCGGTGGTGCTGGAGGTAACCAGGGAGATGAAAGATTCAATGTGCGAAGGATCAACTGGGGAAATGATCCTGATGCCTACCCTAACGATGTACCCCATGCAAGACCTGATAACTCTTATCACCGTACAAGTGATGACACCGTAGCCTCTGTGAATGATGACGGGGGTGAACCCTGCAATATCGTTAACTTTGAAGTCGACAACAGCGCAGGGACTCCCATCCTTTATGATTCAGGGACATCATCCTCTATTACTCCTGAAGGAAATAAACGAGATGTAAGTGTTTTACCTTAAAAATAATTTATTTTTTATATTGAAATACTTTTAAATTTTTTGTAATTAGATACTTCAAAATTTTTATTCATTACAAATTGTATATTCATGTTTCCTCTTCGTCTTTCTCTTTTACAGAAAAAACGTCCTTATTATGCTGATAGCCAAGATGATGATGATGATTTTTCAGCTGAGTTTCTGGGCATTAAAAAAGTAGCTAGTACCCGCCGCTCAAATGTTGTTGATGTTCACAAGTATAGGATCAAGGTGGATGAAGATAAAGTCTTCAATCGAGGTCCATGATTTAGAATCGGCATTCAGCAAGAAGTTATTCGTCGGATCCTGGACCAACTCACTGAAGACATTGACTATCCATGAATACGAAGTCAGGATCTGGTTTACCTTCAATGATGGAGACAGGAACGAGTTCCATGTCAACATACCCTATCAGGAGATAGTGAACAACAATGCCATCCAGTACTTGTGCACTCGATTGGAAGCTGCTTTCCAATCAGGAGATATGGCTACATTTAGCGACTTTATTATTGAAGTTCAAGTCGCTCATAATCCATCTAGGGAATGGTCCTCTACTTCCAAGGTATGTGCATTTCGCTCATCCGAATGTCATACAACGCCATCTACTAAAAGATCGAAAAAACTGTGTCCCCGATACAGTTGGATGTGAATTTAAAGCAGTCGTCACAGCTAAAATGTTAGTTACTGAAAAACTTGATCGAATTAGAATAGAACAAATTAAAGATGATGTTAAAGCATTAGCTGACAAATGCGGTTTAAAGTATTCTGAACCTCTTGGTGCAGACAAGTTTACAAAAATGGATGTTCTGAAATGTAAGATTTTTGTATCTGGCAGATGTTTAAAGACCTAGAAATCAAGATAGAAATACCCAATTATGCATTATTGGTTATGATAGAGACAGTACTCATTATTATCCAGTAACAAACGCTAGTGTTAAATCAACATTAGGTAATGTAAATGATGATAATATTAAGGTCAGATCCTTTGTTCTAAATGTTACTCTTTTGTCACAAATATGGTTTATCACCTTGAGAAAGAATGCGATTTCTATAAATGTAAGCAATGTTTCACTTATACATGTTCAGGTACAAAAAATGGTGAAGATGATTTTCATCATTGTCCACTATGTAATAGGTCCTTTTATAATGCTCAATGTTTGAAAAATCATAGAAAATAGTGTATGTAAGAAAATAAGAATATGTAATATGTGTGATGAAAAGATTTTTGCTGATACACAAGGTCGAATTCAGGCATGATTGTGTGCATGTAAGATGCTTAAAATGTGATGTTAAGTATAATCCTGATAATGGTGCACATAAATGTTTTATGAAACCTCTTAGAAAAGAAAAATGATGAGCAATGGGAAAAAAAGAAAGATGTGTTTACGTTTTATTATGATGTTGAGACTTATAGACATAATGAAATAACGAAAGAGAATGGAAATACGGTTGTTGATATGATTCCTTATTTGCTTGTAAGTCAATTAGTATGTTATAAATGTTCAGATAAAGAATTTACAGATGATGATCAGTGTGAAACTTGTGGTACGAAACGTACTGAAGTATTTTATTTGAATATGGTTACTGAAAAAAATGAATAAGAACGATGTCCATTCATTAATTATTTTTTGTATTATTCTGAAGCTCACCCTAAAACCCAAATACTTGTAGCAGCTCATAATGGGGGAAAATTCGATTCTCAATTTGTATACAGTAAATTATTAGCTAGACCAGGTGCCGATGCAATATCTAGTAATCCAGTTAAAAGGGGTACGAAAATAATTACTATGACTACCCAACATAACATTACATTTAAAGATACCCTGTTGTACATGCCCTGTGCTTTAAAGAAGTTACCCAAATGTATGGGTGTTACTGGGGATTTAGAAAAGGATTCTTCACCTTTAATTTTCTGAAAAGAGATACAGCTAATTATGTAGGTCGCATCCCTGCTCGTGAAATGTTTGAAATTGATAGAATGACCGATTCTGAAAAGGTAGAATTTGAAGAATTTTATAATTCGTTTGCTCATAGAGACTATGATATTAAAGCTGAATGTACTAAATACTGTGTGCAAGATGTAGATATTCTACGAAAGAGTTTTGAAAAGTTTAGAAAAATGTTTATGGATATGTTTAGGATTGATTGTCTGACTGAATGCTGTACTATAGCTTCCCTTTGTTTTAGAATATTTAAAACCCATTTCATGAAACCTAACACCATAGCTCATATTGGCCGTGAGAGTTCAAAATTTTATTCATATGAAGGTATACGTTGGCTAGTGTTCATGGAGAAGTATACTGGCCAATCAATTACTCATGCCCGAAACGGAGGCGAACGCGTATTCAAACTTACGTAATAAATGTGTGTTTCCTGACGGGTATGCTGAAGTCCCTGCCGCAGGTTACACTCCAATTAACGGTGAAGAGTTTGTAAGTCTTAGAAATATAGAAATTGACAATGAAAGGAAACAGAAGAAATGAACAACTATGGCGTGAAATGGAAACAGCAGGACCTGTACCAAAGAAACGAATCGTCTACTTATACCATGGATGTGTCTGGCACGGTCATCAGGACTGTGAGAAAGGAAAAATTGATCATCGAGGCCTTTCGAGTCTTGACAGGTATCATACAACTAAACAGCAAGAAGCCGCATACAGAGCAGCAGGTTTTGAAGTTGTTCGTGTGTGGGAATGCGAATGGCTCAAGATGAAGGATGAATGCACTGGTGAAAATTCTTCAGACTGGTGAGCAGGAGCTTTTAAGAGTCTATGATAACAGGATCGGGAACGATGTAGTCCAATCATCGTCTTGTCATTGGTGATGCTCTATATGGTGGACGAACTGAACCTTTCGTCTACTATTACTCTCATACTAGGGTTGACCGAGTTCCGGAATTTTCCGCACCGCACCAGTCAGCGTTCATTGCGCATAACACCGCACCGCACCGCACAGCACCAAAAGCTAAACTAAGCGCACCGCACCGCACCGCAGAACGCACCGCACCGCACCGACACTACATATATATATATATATATATATATATATATATATATATATATATATATATATATATATATATATATATATATATATATATATATATATATATATAGTATATATATATATATATATATATATATATATATATATATATATATATATATATATATATATATATATATATATATATATATATATATATATATAATATATATATATATATCAGTGATGGGCTAATCCTCAAATTTTGCATCGGAATGCGAATCCGAATCGAATCAAATTCCAGAACCTTTGAATCCTAATAAAGGTGATTTTGCAACTTCTCGAATTTGAATCCGAATCCAGAACCTCTGAATCAGAATCCAAATTCATTAAAAAAATTCACCGAATCTGGATTTGGATTCGCTCGTCACTGATATGTATATATATATATATATATATATATATATATATATATATATATATATATATATATATATATATATATATATATATATATATATATATATATATATATATATATATATATATATATATGTGTGTGTGTGTGGGGTAGGGAAGTAGAACTCTCGAGGAGATGAGATTACTCACATTGGGTATATGGGGTGTTAAATGTACTTCTCATTTACCTCCAGTGTGCAGTGGTGCACGATTTCGAGCTCATCTGCACATTCTTCTTCACGGAGTAGGCTCTCCTTCACACACGAAAAACACTATTACAGACACACATCGTTTAAAATAATAATAATAATTTTTATTCGTCAACAACAGTAGCCTCGGAGAAAGTCAGAGAGGTGACTTCCAAAAACAGATCTTCATCCACCCCTTACCCTGTCACTACTTGAAAGTAGGTGGTCTCCAGTGATAGGGTTTTCACCACCAGGAATCTGCAACCTGCTTTTCCTGATGCACGGTCATTTTTTCCATAAATGTTTGTAACATTGGCGGTCTTCAATCCAATTTCAACTTTGTTGAACATCACCTATCAGGTGCTTGAGTGTTCTGACAGCAAAACCATATTCTGTTTCTTCATACTGTCTCTATCCTCAATTTACAGAGAAGGAGGTTGTTGTGCGTACGTTGGCAGCGTTGGTGTTTGTTCTCGTGTCTCTAATTTGGAGACTTTCGAATTTTTGTCCGTGTGGCTAAAGCTCTCCTGCCATTCTACGACTAAATTCATTTATTCTGTTTATTTATCTTCTACTAATTCTACTGACTATCCTAAATTCTTCGATTATCTTAACTCCAAAATAGAACACATTCTCTCTTCTGCTTTCTCTGAAATCATCATGTTAGGTGATTTTAACGCTCACCGGTGACCGTACCTTCCATTTCGCTATCCAAGTGATCTTGAGCAGTTGGTGCAGTTCCTTTCTCGTATCTCATTGTTTAGGGGATGAACGCAACATTCTAGACCTTTTTCTAACTTCTAATCCTTCTCCTTACAATGTCAAACTCTATCCAACTCTGGGTTTCTCCGGTCACCTTCATATCTCTGTATATATATATATATATATATATATATATATATATATATATATATATATATATATATATATATATATATATATATATATATAGGTGTAGGAAAGTAGAGCTCCCGAGGGGATGAGATTACACAAATATTGAGAAGGGCTCGTGCGACACAGCTTTCTACACAGTCTCATTCTTTCTCTGTCTATCTTTCCGCAAAAAATACTCCCTACTAGTTCGAGGAAACGTTTGTGGAATTTCGGTGCCTTAAGCTTTTCGGACTTGCCGCCGAACTTCTTTGATTTTCCATGAAATGATTATTTCTTCCGTGGGAGGAGTCCCTCGGAGTGGGCAGAGCACATTACTGAGGTGATTTTTTCTGGTATGGAGGCATCCATTCCATATTTTTTTCCTTTCTACTAAACCTAATAAACCTTGGTTAAACTCTGCTTGTTCTCGTGCTATTCGTCACAGGGATGCTGCCTTCAGGGATTACCATAGTCTTCAAACTCCAGAAACTCACGCAATTTATATTTCATCCCGGAATCGTGAAAAATATATCCTTCGTAACACTAAAAACTCTTTTCTCTGTAGAAAATGCAACAATTTTTCTGCTTCTTCTTCATCAAGCCTTTTCTGGCATTTTGCAGAAAATGTCAACTCTAACTTTGCTTCTTCGTCTTTCCCTTCTCTGGGAATTTCAGATGGCACACTGCCGTTTTGCCTTCATCTAAACTCTTCGCCCAAACTCTTGTCGATTCCGAAGTTATTCCTCCCCCTTCAACTCCCTCTAACTCATTTATCCCTAAAATTTTAATTTCTTCTAAAAATGTCAATTCTGCTCTTTCTGAGCTTAGCACTAAGAAGGCGTACCGTCTTGATGGTCTCCTTCCTGTGGTTTTCAAAACTTGTGCTTCCGAGCTTGCACCCATCGTAGGTAAACTATTTCGTCTTTGTCTTTCTACTTCAACTTTCCCTTCTTGCTAAAAACGTGCGCACAGTGCACATTCTGCGTGTGCTGAAGAAGGGTTAACCCTCTCAACCCTCCAACTACCGTTGCAGTCTTTTAACCTCCGTTCTTTCTAAAGTTTACGAATCTATTCTTTACAGAAGTATTTGTAAACATCTCAATTCTTCAAATCTTATCTCTGATGACCAGAACGACTTTCGTAAGAAACGTTCTACTGGTGATATTCTTTTCCTTCTCTCTGGATCTTAGTCCTCCGCTCTTCGGCATTTCGGTGTATCTTTTGCTGTTGCCCTGGACATATCAAAGGCCTTCGATAGGGTCTGACACAAAGTTTCGATTTCTAAGCTTCCATCTTTCGGAATCTATCCTCCTCTCATTAGTCTTTTATCTAATTTTACTTCTGATCGTTCTATAGGTGCTTTGTAGACGGTCACCGTTCATCCTTTAAATCTATTAATAGTGCTGTTTCTCAGGGTCGTTTCTGTCCTATCCTCAACACATCACCTATCCACTCCCGTGCTGATGACTCCACCCTTCATTACTCCTTTCAGTTTAAAAGGTTTCCTTCCCAGCAACAATTAATTGACGCTAGAATGGTGGCCTTATATTAACTGACCCTTAATCTTTATCGTATTTTAAATAGGTGTAGAGAAAACATGAACGTTTTCAATATCGCAAAAACTCAGTTACTCAATCGCTCTACTCGATACAACCTTCCACACAACTAGAACATCTTCGAAAACACACAACTCAAGCCTTCATCTGTAATTACTATTCTCGGTGTTTCTTTCTTTCATGATCTTTCTTGGAAGGATCACAGTACTTCTCTTTCTAAACAGGCTTCCAAGAGGTTGGGTGTTATGAGGCTCCTTTGTGATTTTTTACGCCACTCCTTTTGCTTTCACTTTATAAAGTTGTTGTTCGCCTCAATATGAAGTACGCATCACACATCTGGGGTAGTTATTCATTCAGCTCTCCTTGACAAGGTGGAGTCTAGAGCTTTTTTTCTCATCAGCTCTTCCTTTCTCACAAGTTCTCATCAATCTCTTTCTGCCCGTCGAACTGTTGAGTCACTCTCTCTATACTTTCGCAATTACAATGGGCACTGCTCTTCTGAACTCTCCCGTCACATACCTCCTCCATTGAAAAGGGCTCGTGCGACACGCTTTTCAACACAGTCTCATTCTTTCTCTGTCCAACTCTCAGACTCCTGACTTAACCGCTATTCACAACCTTACTTGTACTCTACTTGTAAAGTCTGTAATACACTACCTTTATCTGTATCCCTAACTTTCTTTGACTTGCAAACTTTCAAGCGCCGTGTGTCGGGACATGTCGGGTTTTAAGAATTAGGCTCCAATATTGCCCCAACTCTGTTGAAATTAGTAGGCCTGGTCTTTTTATACCAGAGGATATATATATATATATATATATATATATATATATATATATATATATATATATATATATATATATATATATATATATATATATATATATATATATATATATATATATATATATATATATTTACCTTTCACCTTTCCCACTTTCGTGGGATGGTGCCCGCCACAATTCTCTCACAAACATACCCATTTCTATCTTTCATCCCTTTTCACCACTTCCCTCCATCTCATTTGGCCTCCGTAAGTCTACTACCCTCTTCTAAACTCAAATTCCTTTAACCCAAAATTTCTTTCACCCCATCCATCCATCTCCACTTTGGCCTTCCCCTCTCCCACTGTCATCCTCCTCGGATCTAAGTACATTGCCCACCATTCTGTCCTCATTCATTATACACATATGTCTAAACCATTTTGGCCCACCCTCTTCCGGTCTATCCACTACACCCCTCTTCCATCTACACATCTCCCTTATTTTTTCATTTCTAATCCTATCAATCTTTCTCAATGTACATATCGCTCTCAAACCTTTCATCTCAAAGACATTCAAACTTTACCTCGCCTGTGCACTTATCATCCATGTTTCATACCCATGCACTACAGAAGGCAAACACGTACATTCAAACATTCTTATCTTTATTTCTTTCGAAATTTTTCCTTTCTTCCATATTTCTCTTAGGCTCCCCAAAGCTTTCATTTCCTTTACCACTCTATTCTTTATTTCTTTTTCTGTCCTACCCTTATCTCCCAACAAAATTCCTAGATATTCGAATTCATCCACCTCCTCAAGTTTCCTTCCCTCCACTACTACACCTCCCCCCATTCTTCCCTCCATATTTTCTCATCCCCACCTCAAATCTTCATAACTTTATTTTTCGCTGGATTAACTTACAATCTTATGATCGCACATTTCTTCTCAAACTCTCTCACTAGTATTCTCAATTTTTCTTCAGATTCTGCCACCAACACCGCATCATCTGCGAAAAGTAAAGCGTTCACTTCCCAATCACCCTCCATATTTCTCAGCCTAATACCCTTCTCTTCTCTCTACATTTCCCTAACTACATCCATCAATAGATTAAATAACCGCGGCGACATTACACACCCCTGTCTCAATCATACTCCTATGCTAAACTAATCCGAAAGTTCCCTCTTCAGCCTTACTCTTGATCTACAATTCGCATAAAAAGCTTTGATCCCCTTCAGTAATTTCCCTTTCGACCGCCATTCCATTAGTATTTCAAAATACAACTTTCTCCTGCATACTCTATCATATGCTTTTTCCAAATCCAGAAAACATATATAGCCCATTTTATTTTTTTCACGCAATTTCTCGGTAATCAATCTTAGGGTGAATACCTGGTCCACATATCCCCTACCCTCCATAAAAAAAACCCTTGTTCCTCACCCATTTCCTCACTTGTCAATTCTTTCATTCTCGTCACTGGCACCTTCCCATAAATCTTTCCTATCACGCTCAGCAGACTAATCCCCCTATGATTTTTACAAACCAACGAATCCCCTTTTCCTTTGTATAAGGGTACAATGCAAGAGTCCTGCCACTCCTGAGGCACTCTCCCTTCTCTCCAACATACATTAAGCATTCTCACCAACCAGTTAGTCTACTCTCTACGTCCCTCCTTTATCATCTCTCCATATATACCATCCATTCCTGCCGATTTTTCTTTCTTTACCTTTCTCACCGCTACTTCCACCTCCTCTTTACTAATATTTCTCTCTTCTTTTTCGCTAACTACCTCCCCATCATTTTCTACCTCTCCCACATTACTAATCTCTCTCCCGTCGTTCAACAATTCACTAAAGTACATTTTCCATCTCTCTCCAACTTCTCTCCCTG